>JAIUZE010045883.1:0-41060 GCA_022085475.1 Heliosperma pusillum | reverse complement strand
GTGAACCCTAACTTAAACTACTTGACCATGAGATAATAAATGAGAGAGTTGGGTAGAGGTTAAGGACTTTACTTGGTAGTCTATTTGTTTATGCTAATTGATAGGAGTAACTTAATTTGTTTTTGGATTCTTATGAAGATGGTTAGACCGAGTTTAGCTGAGAATATTATGATGGAAGCTCTTACTCAAGTGCTGAAAAATCAGCAAGATGCCGCTTTAGCTAATGCCAACCAAGTTCCCCCTGGAAGGGAGGGCAATCAACAAGGTGGTTATGCATGGGTGGCAGGTCAAATTGCAAGGAGTAAGATCGTGCCTTATGGTGGAGAGCCTGATCCCACGGAGCTATCTGATTGGTTCCGTGAGATGGAGAAACAATTTGATCTTTACCAAGTCCGAGAGGAGGACAAGGTGAGGATAGCAAAGCACTTCCTAGTACGGGAAGCCGACAATTGGTGGGCTATCACAAGTGCCACCGCAACTCTTGAAGAGAACTTCAACTGGGCTTGCTTTAAGGCTCTTGTGGAGGGTAGGTTTTATCCCAAAGAGCTTAAACAACAAAGGCTCAAGGAGTTCATAGATTTTAAACAAGGCAACCTATCGGCTCAAGATTTTACGACGGAGTTTAATAAGCTCGCTCACTTTGCGCCGAGGCTTATCCGTGATGATGAAGATCGTGCATTCTACTACCGAAACAAGTTGAATGCCGTTCTTCAAAGTAAAGTGAGAAGGGGTACCGCATCCTTTGGAGACCTTTATGACGATGCCTTGTGGGCTGAAAATTCAATGAAGGCTATTAGAAAGGAAGCTCATATGAATAATCCATCTCCTTCTTATGCTCCTAGGCCAAATGATTATGGGAAGAGGCCGTTTATTCCGTCTTCCTCTAATTCCTATGCTAACAAGAGGAGGTTTAATCCTTCTTCCAATGCCAATTTAAGGAATCCTGATCCTTTTATTTCTAGAGCTACTTCGAATGTGGCTCATAGGCCATACGCTCCTCTGGTTCAAGGTCGTCAATGTATCTATTGTAGACAACCATATCATCCTGGTGTACCTTGTTCCAACCGATCTTACAATTGCTTCTTTTGTAAAAAGGGTGGTCATCGTTACGAGGATTGCCCCGACCGAAAGTTGCGCCCTCCTCCTGCTAAGCCTAAGGGTTCTATCTTTGTCATGAGCCGTGCCGAAGCTAATGCTCACCCGGAGATCGTGATTGGTAGGTTCACATCCTTAGATCAATTTCGTTTTCCTTTTCCGCCTTCATCTTTTCCATCAGATCGTAGTTCTTGCATGATGCCTCCTAACGTTCATAGTTTCATGTTCGTTTTCCATAATCTCTTACGAGGTAGTTTTCTCTTTAGCTAATGTAAGGAGTTAGTGATTGTGTTTTGATGATGTACTAAATATGGTACCTACCCACCCTATGGAGCTAGATTCATGTTTAATTGACTATAAGGAATTGAGGATAAGTAAGTTGAACCTCTCTTGGTGATTTTAGACTTTGAATCTTGATATTGTAATATCACCTTGAGGATCGAATAGATCGTAATGATATTGTTGTTGTTAAGGATTATAGTGGTTGCTTTAAATATTACTTAAGAATTTATTGTCCTTATGTGTTGGACCCTAACAAGGATAAATACTTTGTGGAATTTGGACTGGATGACAAAACTTGAGGATTATTGGCATAAGCGAAAACCGATGTATTGAGAGTTGGAAAGAACTAAATAAATTGATGATCGGTCGCATTGCTCTATGAATGGCAAAAATTTAAGTGAAATGAGATTTTGTGACTAATCTCTCTTGAGGTTTTGTGAACTAACCTTTGAAAATGAAAAAGGTTCGTTGTTAATGATTTAGGATAATGAGTTTTGGAATAATTTGAATCAAAGGATTTCATGATAAGTCTCTTTTACCTTATGGTTGTTAGCGATCATGTCTCTCCAGATATAAATATATTGTTGGTGGTTTCTAAGGAAAGTTTTGACGGAGCTAAAAGATTAGAGTGCGCAATGGATTTTCATGTGGGTGGTTAGTTGTGGAGTCTACCGTGCCAATGGAACTTAGAAGATTCTAATTGAATTTGAATAATTGGAAGTTGTTACTCGAAGTGTCATGTTTATGAAATATTTTGGTAGGAATCTGATGATTGAACGTGTAGAGGATAATCGCTCTCTTTTGAGAACTAGATTACCCGTGGAGTTAGTGATGTCGAGTTGCAATCGACATTTAAATTGTCATAAATGGAAGATAGTATTGTGTTTCATTCCTCTCTTTTCCCTCAAATTGATCCTTACTCAATCCGCTACTCTTCAATCCTTCCCCTTTTTGGTCCTTTTTGCTCTTTGGCGTACCTCTTAGAATCACGAATTGTGATTTCGATGTTCGAGTCGCGTTACGTTCGTGTAATGTCTTCTTATTTTGCTTTTATCTTGATAAAACTTTCAAATTTCCATATTATATTTCTAATTTAACGTTTCAAAGAAGTTTAAAAATGGTTTGTGTACCCTCTTTTTGGAGAAAATGGATTTCTTTTGCTTTTATATTTGGATTTTGCGTTTGGTTGGATGTTTGCACTTGTTATTCGAGACGCGTCTGATAACTAGTCCTGCACTTACTAACGTTGTTTTGAATTTTGATTTCACTATTTCGACTTTGCTTTTTGGATAATTAGAGTTCTCGTTCGCGACGAGCATTCTTGAGATCCGTAAGTAAAGTTTTACACTTATGAAAATTCTTCTTTAAACCGTTCTCTAGATGAACCTCGTTTCATAAATATTCCCCTTATAAGAGTTTTCGTATTAATTTTGAAAACCGAATCTTGTCCTTGATACTTTTGTTTTCTACTCTCAAGTTTCGAGGACGAAACTTTTTAAAAGGTGGGGTGATTGTAACACCCGCAAATGTACCCTATTTTTCTAGTAGAAATATTTTACGGATACTTTTCAGTAATTTTAAGTTTTAAATTATCTTTTTAAGTTCCGAGTCGAATTTGGAATTTCCGAGTTCGTATTTGGAATTTCTGCGAGATTTCATGAAAATGTCGTCTTCAGTCTAGTTTGACTTTTCTTGACTTTGGTAATCGCCTTTGACTTTTTCTCTACACATCTCACACAACTCATACTCCTTAACCTAAAATCTCATTAAACACAAAATCAAACCTAGTTTTCTTCTTCCTTAAGAAATCAATTTCCCTCTTTGATTTCAAGCTTGGAATTGACGTAACTTCTTCGTTACTCAATAGAATTTACGTAAGTTTATCTTAATCTTCCTCCCGTACCTTCCTCTATCCGTATTGATAATAAAATTATCGTCTTTCTCGCTTTTTAAGCATTCCGTTTTTCTCAAGATGAACTTTATTCATCTTTTTACGATCTATTTGTAGGTGGCGACCTCCAAGATCCCGACAAAGACTATTTTCTTATAGAAGAGGAGCTTGACGATCATTAGAGACGCTTAAAGGTAACGGTGAAGGGTTACTCGGTATTACTTACGTGTTTTACATGTTATATGCTAGAAAATCGTATTAGATTACGATTAGGAAGGTTAGAATCCATGCTATGATTAGTAAATGATGTTATATGATGAATATGGATGATATATATTGAGTGTTGTTGATTATTAGAAGTATAATTGAGTTTTGAAATGAATTGGTTGAGCTTTGGAAGCTCTCGGGTGAAGAAGTGCTCCCAGCCGGTCGACCGGCCGCCGGTCTGACCACCGGCTGGGAACACATCAGTAACTTCTTTGGAATTTGGGTTTTTGCATGATATGGTGCTCCAGGCCGGCCAACCGGCCGCCGGTCCATCCACCGGCCTGGAACACATCAGTATTGAAGTTTTGATTTTGGTGTGATGTTCTGTGCCGGTCGACCGGCCGCCGGTCGACTGACCGGCCCAGACCCCTTTTCTCTGTTTTTGAGTTTTTGCCTGTGTTCTGAGCCGGCCCACCGGCCGCCGGTCTGTTGCCCGGCCTGGAACACGGCTGTATGCATTTCCTTTATTTTCTAAAACTCGTGCTTTATAATAGTTCGCATGATCCGTTTATCGTATAATTTTATGTAATGTCTTATATTTCATTGTTGGATATAGATATTCTCTTTCGCATGTTCACATGTTTTGTGACGGTTTTTGGTATGTCCCCCTTTGAGTCGGTTTTTACAAATGTTACGGTTTGAGCACTATTTTGTCTGTGCTTTGTACTCTCATTCCCTTGGCTACCTTCCCGTTCGTAAGGCTGGAATGTCGGAACGGAGAGGTATCCTACTGCTTAAATGCTAAATGCATGTGTTAGTGGGCATACGACGACGTTGTTGGGAGTTGAACGCTATGCGTTGTTCGACCCGGCCGTCAAATGTTGTGTACTTGCGAGGTGGTGTTATTTGCATGTAGCGTACCGCATGTTATGAGGCTTGAGCTAGTTTTCCGCCCCTGTCGTGAATTGATCTACCGAATTTGGGGTACTCGGCATATATATTGTAAGCCCGGGTCTTGGATGCGAAATGTCATCGCGTGTCGAATCGGAACATGATTTATTCCGAGCGTCTGGCCAGATTTAGACTAGGACCGTATTATTATCGTCGTCCTACCAGGAGGAAATTAGTCTACCTATACGAAATGTCATCGATATGGGTTGAGGGAAAATGTCATCCGTGAACGCCTTTAATCATATTGCCATGTACAAGATGCTAGTGCGTTTCAGTTACCGTTGAGATCGTCGTATTGTGTCGTTCTTGAATGCGTGATTCATGATATTGTTCAGGTCATTGCATGATTGGAGACGTTCATTGTCTTGGTTCCGTGAATGGATGGATAATAGTTGGATTTGTTGTAATATCGCATGACTTGACTGGTTGTCTGTGAGTCTCATCTTATCAATTATTAACCGCTAACGGTGAGATGCAAGCCCTAGTGAGCGTATTGGATTGCCCTAAGAGTGTCTATCCCGAGTCTTTGAATAAATGATGGTTACAGATTTTGATTTCCATTGATTCTTATTTTTATATCTCGTATTGCCATATCTTTCTATAGCAACTCACTGTATATATATAGACATGCTTTCCTTCGTAGTACCTAATGTGAGTTTGATTTGTAATATGGCTGGGAGAACCGGAAGTACTCCCCACTGACTGTGGCATTCATGTTTTTCATGGATGAACAGGTTGCTTGCTATGGATGACTTTTTGGATACGATATTTTGGGGTTCGGGTGTGAGCTAGCGGGCGTGGTCCCTGGAAGTTCACCTCTAGACGATAGTAGCTAGTTTTGGTTAAACACTTGTTCTTTGCTAACATTTTAAGAGACCCCGTCTCTTTATTGTATATTCCGTACTTAGTTTGTAATAATTTGACACCTCTCGTTTTATTTACAATGCATGTATAAAAGTTTTTAAAATACCGTATTTCCGCATATCTTTTCACATGCTTGTATGTTTTATCTTTCCGCATTCGCGAGGGTTGTCACAATAGTAATATTGATGCCTTATACGACTAAAAGATTAGTCGAGGTATTTGACTAAAAGATTAGTAAAAAATGATGATGATAGACGGATTAAACTGTTAATTCGTAAATTGAATATAAACTGTTATATTTAATTAATGTAAATAATGTAAGCTTAAACGAACTAATCAGTTAATTCATGATTAAATATAAACCGTTATATTTAATTAAGCAAATGTATTACTCGTAATAATTATTGTAAATGTTGTCAGACATGTATTAATAAATCGTTTGCAAAAGGTTGAGTGGACTTATTAATAAGATGACGATATTAGTGACGATAATTATAATAATACAATGGATGTCATTTACTAGGTGTGACCGAAAAATATGAAGCAATAAATGGATATATCTACTCTGTGACAACCCTCGTGAATGCGGAAATATAAAACAAACAAGCATGTGAATTATATAGCGGAAATATGAAGTTTTAAAAAAAAAACCTTTATACATGCAAGGAAAGAATACGAGGAGTGTCAAATATTACAAACTAAAGTACGAATTATACTACATTAAGAGACGAAGTCTCTCCAAAAAGTTAACAAGTAAAAGTGTTTAGCAAACAAGCTAAAATCGTCTAGAGGTGTTTTAATCCAGGGACAACGCCCGCTAGCTCACACCCGAACCCAAAATGTCATGCAAAAAGCCATCCAAGCAAGCAACCTGTTCATCCATGAAAAAAACATGAACGCCACAGCCAGTGGGGAGTAACTCCGCGTTCTCCCAGCCATATCACATTAAACGTACATAGAAAGAAATACAAAAGTAGAGCATGCATACATATAGATATACATGTGAGATACGATAAGGATAGATAGGCAATTCGATATATAATGATAAGAGCATATGAAGTACATGTAACACCCGGAAATGTACCCTATTTTTCTAGTAGAAATATTTTACGAAAGCTTTTCAGTAAATTTAAGTTTTAATTTATAATTTTAAGTTTCGAGGCGAATTTAGAATTTCCGAGTTCGTATTTGGAATTTCTGCGAGATTTCATGAAAAAGCCGTCTTAAGTCTAGTTTGACTTTCTTGACTTTGAAATCGTCTTTGACTTTTTCCTACACAACTCACACTACTCCCTCTTTAACCTAATATTCATTTAACACAAAATCAAACACAAAACCCCCTTTCTTCTCCCTTAAGAAATCTCATCTTTTCCCTCTTTGATTTCAATCTTAGAATTGGCGTAGTTTCTTCGTTACTCGATAGAATTTACGTAAGTTTATCTTATTCTTCCTTCCGTACCTTCCTCTATCCGTATTGATATTAAAATTATCGTCTTTCTCGCTTTTCAAGCTTTCCGTCTTTCTCAAGATGAACTTTATTTATCTTTTTACGATCTATTTGTAGGTGGCGACCTCCAAGATCCCGACAAAGACTATTTCCTTATAGAAGAGGAGCTTGACGACTAGTAGAGACGCTTAAAGGTAACGGTGAAGGGTTACTCGGTATCACTTACGTGTTTTACATGTTTATATGCTAGAAAATCGTATTAGAATACGATTAGGAAGATTAGGATTCATGGTATGATTAGTAAATGATGTTATATGATGAATATTGATGATATATATTGATTGTTGATGATTATTTGAAGTATATATGAGAATTGAAATGATTTGGAAATGAATTGGTTAAGTGTAAGAGACTCTCGGGTGAACTGGGGTTCCCTGCCGGTCGACCGGCCGCCGGTCTGCCAACCGGCTGGGAACACTCCAGTAACTCATTTGGAAAATGGGATTTTTGTATAAGAGGTGCTCCAGGCCGGCCCACCGGCCACCGGTCCATCCACCGGCCTGGAACACATCAGTAAGGGAAGCTTTGATTTTGCTGTGATTGTCTGTGCCGGTCGACCGGCCGCCGGTCTACCAACCGGCCCAGACCTCTTTTCTCTGTTTTTGGGTTTTGCCTTGTGTTCTGAGCCGGCCCACCGGCCACCGGTCACTTGCCCGGCCTGGAACACGGCTGTGTTGTTTTTCTTTAACTTATAAAACTCGTAATTTATAATAGTTCGCATGATCCGTTTACCGTATAATTTTACGTAATGTCTTATAATATTCATGTTTTGGATATATGATATATCTTTCGCATGTATCACATGTTTTGTGACGGTTTTCGATATGTTCCCACTTTGAGTCGGTTTTTACAAATGAGTCGGTTTGAGCACTTTTTGGTCTGGTGCTTTGTATTCTCATTCCCTTGGCTACCTTCCCGTTCGTAAGGCTGGAATGTCGGACCGGAGAGGTATCCTACTGCTTAAATGCATGTGTTAGTGGGCATACGACGACGTTGTTGGGAGTTGAACGCTATGCGTTGATCGACCCGGCCGTCAAATGTTGTGTACTTGCGAGGTGGTGTTATTTGCATGTAGCGTACCGCATGTTATGAGGCTTGAGCTCGTTTTTCGCCTCTTTCGTGAATTGATCTACCGAATTTGGGGTACTCGGCGTCTAGTGTAAGACCGAGTCTTGGATGCGAAACGTCATCGCATGTCGAATCGGAAAACGGTTTATTCCGAGAATCTGGCCAGGTTTAGACTAGGACCGGATATTTATATCGTCGTGCTACCAGGAGGAAAATAGTCTACATAGGCGAAATGTAAGCATCGCGTATGAGTTCAGGGAAATGTGATCCCGTGGATGCCTTTAATCATTCTTGCTGGGACACGATGCTAGTGCGTTTCATTTACCGTGAGATATGTCGTCTTGTGTTGTTCTTGAATGCGTGATTTCATGATATTGTTCATGGTCATTGCATGATTGGACACCGTCATTGTCTTGGTTAGTGAATGGATGATAATATGTTGGATTTAATGTGATCATCGCATGACTTGACTGGTTTGTCTGTCGAGTCTCAATCTTATCAATCTTATACCGCTAACGGTGAGATGCAAGCCCTAGTGAGCGTATTCGATTGCCTAAGAGTGTCTGTCCCGAGTCTTGGAATAACATGATGGTTACGGATTTGATTTCTATATGATCTTATCTTTATATCTCGGATTGCCTATCTATTCTTATCGCAACTCACATGTATATATATTTATGCATGCTTTACTTTCGTATTTCCTTATAGGTACGTTTGATGTGATATGGCTGGGAGAACCCGGAGTTACTCCCCACTGACTGTGGCATTCATGTTTTTCATGGATGAACAGGTTGCTTGCTATGGATGACTTTTTGGACATGATATTTTGGGGTTCGGGTGTGAGCTAGCGGGCGTTGTCCCTGGAAGTTCACCTCTAGATGATAGTAGCTAGTTTTGGTTAAACACTTGTTCTTTGCTAACATTTTAAGAGACCCCGTCTCTTTATTGTATATTCCGTACTTAGTTTGTAATATTTTTGACACTCCTCGTTTTATTTAACTTGCATGTATAAAAGTTTTTTAAAAACTACCTATTTCCGCATTATAATTCACATGCTTGTTTGATTTATTATTCCGCATTCGCGAGGGTTGTCACAATATATAAGTAGTTTGCCAAAATGTTGAGTCAAGTCTAATAGTCAAATTTAAATTCCAAGACAAAATTCAATAGTTTACTACTTCGATTTTACTAAGTAAGTCAAGAATGGTGCAAGGAATAGCATAAAACAGACTTGTAGTGCAATTTCATCACGAACAAGACTCCAATTCGACTCGACTATATGCAAAAATAAACGTGATATTTTTGATTTTTTCAAAATTTTCTAATTAACATGAATTGTAAATGTGAATGCAATACAAATGCAAATGCAGACGCAAAAGGATGCAAAACACCTCCCCAAACCAACACAGACAATGTCCTCATTGGCTACAGCACAACAGCATATAAGGGAAAGGGAAATACAACCTAATTTGGATATTAACACGAATTGCAGGTAAGATTATGCAGAAAAATTGAAAGATGAAGAACAAAGGGGAATTGGGATCGAGTAATTTGAAATGGGATAGAAGACTTCTCTTATATAGGTAAGTTAGTTCGGTCGATCGAGTAGAAATTCTACTCGATCGAGAACTTTTTCAGGCAGGACCGCTCGATCGAGTAGTTCTGATTTACTCGATCGAGGACTTTCTTTTGGTGATCCTCAGTTTACTCGATTGTTTTGAATTCCCCTCGATCGATTTGCATTCCACTCGATCGAGTAACAATTTACTCGATCGAATGATTTTCCTATTTGCACAGGCTTCGACTTTTAGCAATTGATTTCCGCTTCTTTTTTCTGCAAAAACGATACTAAAAAAATACCAAAATATGTCTCACAGGTAAAGTAAACTGTTTATCTAAAATACGGATTATAACGTAACGTCTAATCTAAGTAAATAGTCTAATTGTCTAATTGTCTAACAAAAACGCGATAAATTGTTATTTACAAATTGCACGGGGTTGCAAACCCGGCTAATAACCAATTAGTTTTGTGACAAGGCCACTGTCAGGCCTTTGACTTGTGGAATTACCCTCAGTTGCGGTAATTTCCGACTTCTTTTTCCACACATACGATCTTTTCTTGAAGTCTAGCTCCACGTCCGAATCACTCGAATATGTGCCAACTCCTTTGTCCTTCTTTGACTTCTTCTTGATACCATCACGCGAATATGGCTCTCCCTTCTTCAGCTCCAATGCTGCCGATCTATTATCTGTAAGACAACACACAACAGCGCGTTCGTCCAATTTGCTCCCAAGCTGGGGCGGAGGTGTTACGGTAGCAATAGGAATATCACAACCAGGAGCTATAGGCTCAATAGGAACCGAAGCTTTGTCATGCGTAAATAAATCAGGTGTGATGTCAGCTAAGGGAAGCGCGTGACAAGGTGAAACAAGCATGGGACCTTTACTAGCACGAGATTGAGTGAAAACTAGGTTCTCCCCATCTATCTGAAAAGTTAATGCCCGTAACCCGACATCAATAACCGCTTGCGCAGTATGCACGAACGGCCTTCCCAAAATGATGGGAGTGTGAGAATCCTTAGGTATGTCCAATACTATGAAGTCGACCGGGATAAAGAATCTCTCTATTTGCACAGGTACATCCTCTATGACTCCTAAAGGTCGGGACAAGGTCCTATCTGCCATTTGCACCGTCATGTTGGTACACTGAAGCTTGGTGAAGCCTAACCGTTTGGCTAAAGACAAAGGTAAGACGCTAACACTAGCTCCTAGGTCACATAACGCATTATATATAAGATAGGTACCTATATGACATGGTATGGAAAAGCTACCTGGGTCGGACAGTTTAGGTGGGCATTTGTTCTGGAGGAACACGGAGCATTCCTCAGTCAAAGCTACAGTCTCTACAGTATCGACTGACCTCTTACGTAAAAGAATTTCACGCATAAATTTCAAGTAAGAGGGTACCTTTGATAAGAAATCTGCAAAAAGAACATTCACCTTGAGATCACGTACAATGTCAGCGAATCGAGCAAATTCCTTCTCGACCTTAGCCTTCTTCTACCGACCGCGAAACGGAACTGGAACGTCAGGTGATCCACGTTGCGTTTCCTTGACAATCGCGTTGTTAATCATCCGCTTGCTTAACCCCTTCGATGGAGCTTCTCGCTCATTAGGACCCATCGATCGAGTATCAATGTCACTCGATCGATCATTTTTGGAAATCAAACTACTCGATCGAGCAGTATCATCAGTCAAAGTACTCGATCGAGCAACTGAACCCTCTCGATTGAGCTTCTGTGTCTCTGATTCACTCGATCGAGGAACAACAACCTCTCGATCGAGTGAATTTCCGTTCAAATCATTCGATCGAGTAGAATAAACTCCTCGATTGATTACAATATCAGCATCAGCCTTTGAAACATTGGGATGCGCACCAGAGATATCAGCAACGGTACCAGCATGATTGTCATAAGCGAGACAACTTCGTAGAGTGATCATGTTCAGTGTCTCCTTGTTCTTATCGGTCTGGGACGGTAACTGGCCAGGTTGCCTAATCGATCTAGCTCCCGCCAATTGAGCAATCTGTGACTCCAAGAGTTTAATGGTAGCATTCGTTGCTTGATCAAATTTGCTCAATTGGATAGCTAAAGCTTGTATCATCGACTTTAGCTCTCCAACTTCTGAAATTGCTCTAGATGAGGAACTAGCTTGCTGTGGAGACTGGATTTTTTTGAATCCTTGCTTGTGCGGCGGTTGATAAGTCGGCTGCTGCGGTGGAGTAGTAGGATTGAGGATATTCTGGCTTGTCCATCTCAAATTGGGATGGATATTCCCCTGATTATAGTACCCACCCCCTTGACGGTATTGTTGAAAGGAACAAACTAGCTCCTTTTCTGCAAAACAATCTACAACCGTGTGACCAGTTTCGCCACACCTTTCACAATTGACCACTTCATCTCGCTGCAGTAAATGAACCGTCTGCTGGTTATCTGCAGCCTGCTTCTCCCATTTGTCAAGTCTGGCATTCAGTTTATCAAATTTAGCATCCAGACCGTCAGAATCAACACTAGCTACTGTCCGTGTACCACTTCGCGGATTACCATATTCAGCGCAATGGGTTGCCTTCTCCTCGATCAATTTCCGTTCGATGCGGCATCTAAGATAGCTCGATGATCATCATACAACCCGTTGAAAAACTGGTTGCATAGAAACCACTGTTCGAACCCATGGTGAGGAACATACCTCACTAGCGTCTTAAATCGATCCCAGGACTCATGGAGATTTTCATGAACTGTCTGCTTGAAATTTGTAATCTGACCCCTCAAAGAATTTGTCCTCTTTGGTGGAAAATACTTCTTGTAGAAAGCCAGTGCAAGTGTAGTCCAGTCAGTAATGCCAAGTTCTTCTCTATTCAGATTCTTCAACCAATCTTTGGCATTGTCGGTAAGAGAAAAAGGGAACAAGACCTCCTTGATCTTGTCTTGTGTCACCCCTTTAGAAACTGGAATAGAAGAGCAGTAATCAGAAAAAGTCTCCATATGCTTTCTCGGATCTTCCCCAGCCACACCCCTATACTTGTCCTGCTGGACAAGCTTGATATAAGACGGACGAAGATCAAAAGAAGTTCCATCTTCGTCCATTGTAAGTTTGAATTCCTGGGGTATACATGCAGCGGTGGGCTCAGAGTGACTAGCAATGTTAGGCATCTTCGCTGATACGGTAGTCTCAACAGTCGAATCTTCCTCGAAAATAAAACTATCGAAGACGGATTCAGAAGTACTCAAGTCTTCCTCCTGAACAGTCTTATCTAACCCTCTATTTCTGCGTTAGAAAGTTCTTTCGGGCTCTGAATCAGCTTCCACTAACTCGAGCCTTTGGGACCTGCGCATACACAACTATAGAGAGAAAAATAAGAACAGTCTTAAGGAATTAGAAATTCCTTAAGACGAAACAGAAGTAAATAAACAGAAAATTAAATTGCCTCCCCGGCAACGGCGCCAAAATTTGATGCGAGTCGTTATACACAAAAAATAAAAGCCTAAGTCTACTAACTAAAGAAGATAGCGGAAGTAGGGTCGATCTCCACAGGGAGGAAATTAACTAACTGTAATCTAAGTCTGTCAGTCACAGTCTGGGGGTTTTGATTTGGTTTTAAACTAAACTAAATAAGATTCAAGGGAAGAAAAATAAAGGTAGAGATTAACACGAGATAAATCAGAAAAAGGAAAAATATGCTAGGATTCGGTCTACTGCAATATCGGCATCTACGGGTCAACTAAGTCAGTCAATCTATCAATGAGAAAGGTAATGGTTTTCTCCTCTCGGTCTCAAACCACCCTAGGGATTTTCCTAATTAACTCTCGTCCTCTTAGGAGTCACCTATCAATTCTAAGCAAGCCTTTCCCTTCCAATCTCTCGATCCAGGTCGGGGTTAACTACCTAGCTAGTCTCCTGCGTGCAATCATTCGACTAACCTCAATTATACGGCTTAGATTGATTCTCATATTGAAGACTAACCAAAATAATTTATCCTATCATGCCTTTACTACAGTTTTCCTCATCCTAACATACAAGGGAATTAGTTACTCATACTATTAATGATGCTAGCAATAAAGACGATTGAATATATGATATTAGACATGATATAATCGTAATTAACAAGCATAAATAAACAATATCGCAGCAATTGAGAAAGATAAAACAGTAATTAAGACTAAAACAAAGGTTAAGCATAAAGGAGAGAAAAGAGTTTACAATCTTAGCAAATCCGGCGTAAAGAACAAATCCACGTCGATAATAAACCCGAATGTAAACTTAAATAATAAGAAAGTTCAGAAACTAATGTTGAATGATTAGTGTCTGCTAAGTAGTTTATAATCAATGATAATCCCTAATGACGAAAATAAGAGTCTTATATAATGCATAACACGACTTTTAACATAATTAATCTATGGACTCTAGGCCCGTAATAGATTTCACTCGATCGAGGGAAAATTCCCTTAGATCGAGGCTTTTATTCGAGGATATCGGTCAATCAAGGACTTCATCCTCTCGATCGACCAACTCTTCAACAGTTACCCCTCGATCGAGCAGATGACAGCTCGATCGAGGTCTTCCTCACTTCAACTCTCCTTGACCGACCAAAGATATAGTCGATCGAGGTCTTCTGGCTTAGCATGTAGTGTTGGTCGTGGGTTTGGACTTGATTGTGAGCGGTTTCACACTTCCCCATGCAAGAGCTTCTGTTCCGTTCCTTCCATTCTCCTAGATGCATGCAAAGTGGACTGTTTTGGCTCGGTTTCTGCTACTACGCAGCTTGTACCTACAAAAATGGTAATGAAAGTACAAAGTAGCCAAATAGGGGCATATAGTGACATAATATCACCTAAATGACATAGAAATGCGTGCATAAATGGACTAAAAAGTCTATATAAAATACACGCATCAGTTGACATCTTAACACTATCGAGTAAAATTAAGGAAAAACGACTTCTAACTCAAAGCGATTACCATTATACAAACATCATAAACGGACTCCAAGATTTTCCTCCACAACTCAAACCATTAGCGAGTTGACTATATAAATCACGCAAATCTAGTTCCTCAAAGATTATAAATCCACAGCAAGGTGAGACAATATCCAAATATTAAGTTTCATTGTACAACTTGATACAACCATACAATGGTGCCTTAAACATCAATAATCACATATTTCTTCTCATAATCTACCATGATGAATCCCAAATAACCATCAAATAAGGGATAAGGGAACACCCCAAATTTTCCTCAAAAATCACGATCATGATAAGCACCTCCAATATAGAATTTTCAACCGTTACAAGTTGACTACAGATTCTCAAACGAGAACTAACTCTTTAACATAACTCCTAAGAAATGGATTATTAAATAAAATAAATACCTTAATAATGAATAATTCATTAGAGTATAAAGATGAAACAAGGGTCAATGTGGCGGAAACACATGACCAATCCGGATC
Source organism: Heliosperma pusillum (assembly GCA_022085475.1). NCBI lineage: Eukaryota > Viridiplantae > Streptophyta > Magnoliopsida > Caryophyllales > Caryophyllaceae > Heliosperma > Heliosperma pusillum. The sequence continues at coordinate 26,195 of JAIUZE010045883.1, read as the reverse complement.
GATACTCAAATCCAAAAGAGCAAACTAATACATTGTTAATATTCTCAAACTAGATTAACTTCCTAAGAAATTTATTTGTCTCGCCACGAGTATCTCCATCCCAAGCATCCAGACAATCAGCAATAACTTCAACCTAAGAATGTGGGTCGATAATTAGTCAGGAGTAATTAGATGCTCTCCTAGTCATGTTTACAACAGGCTAAATTAATAACAGTGTATAACCACAGACAATAATCATAAATTACATGTGAAGCAATCTATACAATATGACAAACATTCGTACTAACCAAGATGGAACTACAACCTATATGAATACAATCCTGCAGATCTATACCATATGTGACCACTAGACCATGAAAACGTTCTAGACCCAAAGTAGCACACGATCAATAGCAACATAAAGAACAATGCTAGCATCAAAGCATAGCGAATCGAGTAAACGCCCGTTAGAGCGTATAACCACTGCCTCCAACTTGCCAGAGCGTATAACCATTGCCTCTAGCTGACGGAGCATATAACCACTGCCTCCATCGGTGTAGAGCGTATAACCACTGCCTCCATGGTACTATGTATAGCGTATAATCCCTGCCTATATGTCTAAGACCTTGCCAGACTCTCGATGCATTAATTTTACATCAAACGACACTCGGGGACCAAAGCGTATAACCACTGCCTCTGATACCCCCCTGAACATAGACCAAAATGAATTCCCTAAAGGGCGGCGTTTTTTCATTCCGAATAGTATATAACTGATATTAGCGTCATCTATTCAACCAGCAACAAACAAATGCACAGTATAACTAACTGTACTAACCATTGTGTGAAAAACATCACGACTCAACTCTGGAACAACATAAACTTCTATCCGACAATGCGTGAACAACGTCACGACTCAACTCAAGAACAGTATAACTGGCTGCTTAACCAATCGAATGAGTAAGAGTAACCAATACGATCTGCGAACATAGTGTTATAGTCCAACTGGCATAACAGAACACTTAAAAAAGCACAAATAACCAAAGGTTATAGTACTTGGACCTATAACATTACACCTCAAAGATCATGTTATAGTTCAAGCTACCATAACACAAGACACATAAGCATATAACATTGCATGTTATAGTACCTCCTACTATAACCTTCACTTAACCCTAGTGAAGTTATAGTAACCCAAACTCTAACCTTAGTTAAGCGTGTCAGGTTATAGCATCATCAACCATAACCTTCACTTAACTTCAGCAGAGTTATAGTATATCTAGCAATAACATTAGGAAGCGTGTTAGGTTATAGTCTAATCAACTATAACCTTCGCTTAGCTTCAGTAAAGTTATAGTACTTCCAGCTATAACCTTAGTCATATGTGCGATATTATAGTATCATCAAATCTAACTCTCTTCCGTCGCAATTTAGTGCTCTATAACATATGTATCGAGGCGCCGACTCCATGACACTAACCGCCATGTCACCAACGAAATTTCTAATAGTACACTACACTATAACGTCACTTTCTAAGTTATAGGTCATTTGAGTATAACCAGGTTAGCTTACGAGCATGGTTATAGTCTAATATACATTAATCATAACGCTTTAAACCAAAACCCTAATACCCAACAAGAAGCAAACCCTATCTTCTCCCACAAGGAGGAGGCCGAAATCCTAGGCCACGGCCGCGCCACCACCAACAACACTAGGGTTTGCGATATGAACCCTAGTTTGCGCACCAAAAGAATAATTGGAAATAGAATACAACGTAAACATTAAATGCAATTAAACATGTAAATCATAAGCATAAATAACCACACAAACAATATCATATTAAGAATTCACTTTCAATAAAGATAATTGAAGGAAAACACGTAGTTACCTTTATAGCGCAATAAAGACCGCAAAATAATCTTCATCTTCATAAAAATGCTATTAATATTGGGATGCACAAATCCTCCTCCAAAACTCCCCAAAAGAATGACATCTTATTATTTTTAATATTCTTTACCCCTTAAATAAAGAAATCCTAAAGGTAGGTATAAACTCCATACAATCGAGTCCCTTAAAAATATTTTTAATAAAGTATATTGTAGAAGTAAGAGCTAGGATTGCCAATATCTAATTTATATTTGATTTGGATGAAGAAAGTTGCATAACAATAGAGTTAAATGAAGAAAAATGAAAAGGGAGGGTGACGGTATTTCAAGCAGCAAGACGCGCGCAAGACACAAAAGAATAGGAAACCTAGTTGCTAGCGTAGGGTTTCCTATTTATAAGAGAGTTTAAGTGGGCTTTTGACCCATTAATTCACAAGATAGATTATCGAATTATAAATTGGCTTTAGTTTAATTAAAACGCTTGGAGATTTCAGATAAGAAAAGTAGTAATTACATCAAGATAGTAAAATCGTGCACGAACATTTTAACCCATCCAAATGAGGTCAAAATAAAAAATAACAAAATAGAGATTGGAAACATTAAATACGAGATAAATAATTACTCGAAAAATAATTATTTTAATAAATAAATTTTTGAATAAAAATTATTATAAAACGCGGGATGTTACAATCATACTCCCTAAAAAGAAGTTTCGTCCTTGAAACTTGAAATTTATAAAAGAACGTTAACAAAAGGGCAACAACAAAGATATTAAACTATAACCACCTCAATCGCTGCGCACTCTGATTCCTAACAAGATTCCCTACATTGGCAAATCCATATTCCTTAACTTTTAAATCATTGAAAGAATTGATAATTCTCCAAGTCTTCAAAGGTTTCTTATCACCGCAATCAAACCAAATTCGCAATCAATCTCCTTCGTTCTAAACCGCAATGAAATTTATACCTTTCAACAACTATAATCTGATGCTATAACGAATATGATCTTTCAAATTTCACAAGACTCATAGCTTAATCTATTTCCATAAGCACATTTAGCTACTCAAATGAACATCTAGCTTCCTCATTTCATCACATTTTAAAATTCCTCATATACTACTTAATAACCAAACACCTCAATTGGTTAGACTCCATCATTATCCATTATTTTACAATTCATCCACAAATATGACAAATCAAAATACTACAAATTAAAGGTTAAGAAGCTTATCCTCAACTGCCCCAATCACTAAATACATCAAAACCGTAATTGCCATTAGTACTCCAAGTTATAACTCAATTTTTGAGATTACATAAAGCATAATCCAATTATTTCCTTAAGTAGAACAAAGATATAACAAGTTACAAACTTTCTCTTAAGTTTCATTCTTGTCCACATTATATTAAAAGACCTCAATAATATTACATTCTTAAATAAGATAACATCTACACAAACTAGCTTCATTAGATCATCAATAACATACATCAATCAATACAAATTCCACAATAAACACAACTACATCCTTAAAAGTAGCCGTATTATACTATACAACCTTATAACTTCAATTCACGTAATTATTCCACCATTTATAAAATACCATAAACATGAACACGAAATATCCACAAAGCAAAACATCCATTAAGTAACTGTAACACCCCTGATTTTATAATACTGGGTAATTTACTAAAGTCGTAAATTTTATAATTATTTTTTTACTTTTATTGGTTAAATTTTTTTAAATTGATTATTTATGTTTTCGTAGCTTTAAGTTTATTTTAAATCGAGTTTAGTTTAATTAGTTTGGAAGAAACCGTCGCATTTCAGTCTGTTTTGATCCCATAACCGTTCTACTCGAAAATTCTAGTGGGTAAACCCCCACCTTGAATATTGGGGCTATTACTATCTATGTTCTTAAAACAAACCCACTAAACCTCCTTCTCCTACCTCCATTTTTGGGCAACATCTTCATCTCCTCATCAACCATAAACCACCATTAAAACACCATTTTTCTGAAACTTCAAACTTCCATATCTCCCTCCTCTCTCAATCAAATTCATTGATTTTTAGTCCATTCTTTTCCTCTCATTCGCCTCTTCCTTTTCATACCATAATATATCATCTTCTTCCAACATCTTATAAAACCCATTTTTTTAGATCTAAACTTAAGACGGACATAATTTCTTCATTTCTTAACGGAATTCAATTCCGTTCAATGTTTCGGAATCCTCTCACCATCCTCTTTCTTTATAGCTAATAAAAGATTGAAACTTTTCACGTTGTTTTAAGACCATCTTTCCAGATTTTGGTTTTTGCGTTCTTATCATGTTATTTGTCGGACAAAGATGGATTTTGAAGATTTGGGTATAAGAAATCCAATGGTATCTTTAGCATCCTTAAGGATTGCTTAATTGGAGTGCTAATGAGGTAATGTTGACGGGTTACTCAGTATCATATTTTATGTGGTTTTCTATGTGTTTTAGAGTAGCCTTGATAATAAAGATGAATCCTTTAGTTCATGCTAGTATGAACCCATGACTACAATATGTTTACATGTTGAGTTTCATCTTATGTGTCTCCATTTGATGGAAATTTGGTAGTTTAGATGATGAACTCGCTTCTTGTTTCTTAAACATGTATTTGAGGCATTAATGATGGACTAATGGTACTATTGTGGTTTAATTGAGTGGTATGATACCCATATGTGTTGTGCAAGCATGTTTATTGACGGATTTGAGTCGATATTGCAAAGGGATTTGAGTTATTATCTCCCTTAATGTGAATCCTTTGAATGTGATAGTGTACATGTGGTTTGGATGTGAATGTAGCATAACTTGTGTGTGAATCTATTTTGGGGGAGCCATGGTTGAGTTTAGAGCAAAGAAGAGTTGTCTCGACCTTCGTCACGGGCGTGACATGCATGTCACGGGCCTGGCATAGGAGGCATAACCAACCCCCCCCCCCCTACCACCTTCGTCACAGGCGTTTCACACATGTCATGGTCGTGACATACATGTGACAGTCGTGATGACCCGCAGTTCTCCTACACCGACCTCGTTTTGTAAAATGGTCTTATCTCCTTGGTTACTTGCTTGTTTTGGGCGTGTGACCTACCGTTGGAATCGTAAGAGGATAAGCTATAACCTCCACTTATATTTACTGCATTTTCATGTCTATAACGTGACTTATGATCGTTTAAAGTTGACCCTTTTTTTAGTTGGTTTCTAAACTTGTTGTTTTGAGATGGGCTTTATGTTTCTTAATTATTATGCTTCTTAAACTTGGTCTAATGCTTATGTAACATGTATTGACTCTTTTTTATTATTGATACATTTATCTTATGCCTTATTCACATGTTTAGTGATGTTTTTGGATATCTAGCTCTTTTGAGTCATGCATATCTTAAGTAGTCCGTTGAGTCTTATCTATTGGATGTTTTGAACTCTCATTTCCGGGTTTCACCTCTATACTCGTTAGACTTGATGTCGGAGCGATGGGGGTACAACCTTGATGCTTGTTGCATTTGTTAGTGGGGATATGACGACGTTGTTAGGAGGCGAACACAATGCATTGATCGACCCGACCGTCAAATGTTGTATCCTTGCGAGGTGGTTTCATTGCATGTAGCGTACTCGCGTGTTCACTTTGACCTTATATTTCGCGTAGTTTAGTCAGAAGAGAATACTAGTGCTCTTTCCGCCTCTTTCGGGTAGTTTAGCCGAATTTGGGGTACTCGACGACCTCTGAGTTGATCGAGTCGTGGATGCGAAATTTTCATCGCATGTCGAATCGGGTACACGTTTTGTCCCGAGTGTCTAGCCAAGTTTAGAATAGGACCTTATTATTATTGTCGTCCTACCGGGAGGAAATGAGTCTTTCGTGTACGAGATGTTTATCGTATACGGTTCAGGAAAATGTTCATCCCGTAGACGTGTAGGTCATACTTGCTAAAAACAGATGCTAGTGCGTGTCATTTACCATGGGAGTGTGTTTGCTTATACGTTTGATGATATGTTGGCTGGTATACTCGGTCTACCGGATGCTTATGATTGGTTTGATTGTCGAGTCCCTACCCTTCTCAAGTATATCTCGCTAATGATAAGATGTAAGCCCTTAGTGTTCCATATGGTTACCAAGGGGAGTCTTCTCTGAGTCTTGTGTTGCATGATGATGATGATTGATGATTCATACACATGTATATTGTTATTGTTGTAATGCTATTCCTATATCCGGCATGATATGTATCTATGCATGATGGAACATGATTTTATGTTTGCTTATGTTGGTTTTGATGTGATATTTTTGGGAGAACCCCAAGTTACTTCTCACTGACTGAGGCATTCATGTTTCATGAATGAACAGGTTATAGGTCGGTGTTGCATGAGGTTTTGACCCTTAACGTTCTACTTTATATTAGTTTTATTATCTTATTTGTGTTTTTATCAAGGGATCGGAGTCCCTTGTATTTATTTAAGTTACAATTTGTATAAACGATTTATTAAGTAAGCTTTTATTTTATAACATAAAGTGACGTTCGCGGTTTTGCATTTAAAATTTTAAAAATCTAGTATTTCCGCTACAAATCTATTTGTTTACTTTATTGTGAAATCGCAGGGTGTCACAGTAACTACACGCCTTAACGTCCACGATTCTGTTTTATTCTAAGTATCAAACACAACCTTATGAACACTACACTCTTTTATTCGTTTAGATCAACGCTCAACTGTAAACTTTCTAAACCATTCTTAAAGGCGCTCACTAATCACCAAGATATTGCATTTATCATTGCCCAAATTGTAACACTTACAAAAAAAATTTTCTTAAATTATTTTCCAAAATATAATACTTATAACAAAAATTATAAGGTAAGGCACACCGATCAGTGAAAATAGAAAGTTAAAGGATTCCAAAATAAAGATAAGAGCGAAACACATTTATGAGGACTTAAAACGAATCAATGTAATGATTCAAAGAGAAGAATCTAAATTAATTGAGAGGGATGAAGGCTGTTATCATGAAATCGATTAAGGGATCAAATCTGAAAGAAACAAACAAGCACACAACAGGTCAAGGAGTAACTCCAGATGATAACCCAAAGGATACTACAAAATGAAAAGGAAATTGTAAAAACTAAAATCTTACATTTCTCATATCCAGCCTGAAAGTCCTAGACCTCTAATTAGACTCCTCTAATTAGTTCATTAAATTACATTAGCATAATGATTTAGGATCTTGTTATCATGCATGCAAATATACAAGCATAAAAGAAAAGATAAGATGAAAACATCCTTACATTGGGATTTTTCGGTTCAATATGGCCACAATAAGAACTCCTTCTTATTGTTCTTGAGCATGAAATTAGTGGATGATCCTCCATAAAACAACCTCCAAAGTAGAAGGTCTCATTCCTGTTGCACCCAAGAATCAACTCACATAATCTTGACATATTATTAACTAGATAATAAGTAAGAATTAATACTACTAATATTATGGTATTACTACACTAGTAATATGACAAGAATATTAGTTTGCATGTGAGTTTTAGATAGATGTTGGAGGTTTTTAGAAAGAAGAAGAAAATAAGCATAAGAATGAAGTGTTTGAAAATGAATAACAAATGCCCATTTTATGGCACTATGGCCGGCACACACAAGCCCCAAAATGGGTGATTTTCTTGTTATTTTATTCACATGCATAATGGTAGTGTATGAGATGGTATAATGATAATGATCATGTGTCATACATGTCATAATCACATGTTGGAGTGTGGAATTGGTAGAGCAAAATCACTAGTGATTTTGTCTACACAAACCCGGTGCACGTGAGTCCACAATGAACCATTTTGATTTTTGATATTTGTCCCACAAATACATATTAATCATATGCTTAATTATCTTGTATAATAAAGTGTTAATTTGATCATATAACAATTATATGACACAAATTAATAAATAATATGTACTTAATTTTTAAGTGATATTTTACCATTATATCAATATATAATGGATCCCACAATGCTCAGTTAATTTATTTTACAACTCCTTGTAAATATAATTAACTAATTACCTCTACCTTAAAATATATGCATTATTACCTCAACTAATTTAATGAATTAACGATTAATCACTAAATTAAATCTTATTTAATCGTATTAAAATAAGACGTAAAATTTATTCAGTCTGTTATCGTATAATTGACTAATAAACTTAAGTGGAATGAGTTCCTAACTCATTTCCAATAAATAACTCTCGTAACTAAAATACATATCAAATATATGTAATGCCCTAATTAAACTGTATCGTATACAAATAATTAGTATTCTATTTGGGTCTCATCCTATAGGTGTGACCTAAAGGGATCAGTTGATCACCGCCGTCATACGACAACAACGTCAAACTCTAGTCAGCCGAGCGTTACCGATTTAAGTTAATCAACTGACGTGGAGTTTCAAAATATACTAATCATGCCACGTATATTCCAAATGAGATTTATTATATAAATGCACTATTGTGGAGGACACTTACTCCAACACAACCACTCTTAATATAGCGCTTCTTTAATAACGATGCCAGCCTAATTATCTTCCAAACTAATAATCTCTAAAAAAACCTTCCATCTAAAACATCATCCTACCTATGTCCTCATAAGTCTTATATCAATCGATACATCACATCCCCAAAAACCTTTTTCATAAATTTTATTATCCTTGATGCCAATACAATAAAACTGTCAACACAATTTGCTTCCCTTTAACATCGAATGCCCAAAATGCCAAGGTCTTACCAATCATTTGAACAACAAGCTCTATATTCCTCAACAATACTCCGACCCAAATTAGGATTGGCATCCCCGACTTCATGGGGATGCGTGATAATGCATATGCTGAACAAAGGAATCGAAGAGGAGTTGTGTAGCTGTTTCCCCGATCCGGACCCCTAACCCAGATCGGGGTTACCTCTTTCTGCGCGCCTGTTACTTTGGCTACTCTCTTATTACTCGTCTTTACTCATTTTTACTCCGCATTATTCCAATTTATATTAGTGTTTTCAGCTTTGAAGGCACTTCTACATTTTCCTAAATCTAGTTAAAACTCAAACAAATTTAATAATCTTAGTTTTTTCTTTTGTTATCAACTTTTGTATCTATTAATTCAAGGTTTTTTTTAATACATTTTGGACCATTCTCAATTTATTATTCAAGTTCTTATTCTCTTGTGTTGGTATTTAAACTAATCTCTTGTTTTATATTTTTCATTTCCATTTCAGTTGTTTACATTTGGTTATAATGTTCATTCTAGAGAAGTTAATCTTTGCTGGTTTAGTTGTACTCATGAATGAGTAATATTTAAGTTTAGGGTGTAGGGGAGCCATGCTGTGACAACCCTCGCGAATGCGGAAATATAAAACATACAAGCTTGTGAAATGATATGCGGAAATACGGTATTTTAAAAAATTTTATACATGCAAGATAGATAAAACGAGGAGTGTCAAAATATTACAAACTAAGTACGAAATACAACAAAGAGACGGGGTCTCTTAAAATGTTAGCAAAGAACAAGTGTTTAGCAAATCTAGCTAAAATCGTCTAGAGGTGAAACTTCCAGGGACAACGCCCGCTAGCTCACACCCGAACCCAAAATAGTCAAAGCAAAAAGCCATCCAATGCAGGCAACCTGTTCATCCATGAAAAACATGAACGCCACAATCAGTGGGGAGTAACTCCGGGTTCTCCCAGCCATATCACATTAAACGTACATATAAGGAAATACAAAAGTAAAATCATGCATATATGGATATACATGTGAGTTACGATAAGAATAGATAGGCAATACGATAAATAATGATAAGAGCATAAGAGTTACAATTCCAAATCCATCATGTTATTCAAAGACTCGGGGAAAGACACTCTTAGGCAACCGAATACGCTCACTAGGGCTTGCATCTCACCCTTAGCGGTATAAGATTGATAAGATTGAGACTCGACAGACAAACCAAGTCAAGTCATGCGATGATCACCGTAAATCCAACATATTATCATCCATTGACGAACCAAGACATTGACGGTGTCCAATCATGCAATGACCATGAACAATATCATGAAATCACGCATTCAAGAACGACACAAGACGACATCTCTCACGGTAAATGAAACGCACTAGCATCGTGTACATGGCAAGTATGATTAAAAAGCATCCACGGGATCACATTTCCCTGAACTCATACGCGATGCTTACATTTCGCCTATGTAGACTAATTTCCTCCTGGTAGCACGACGATAATAATACGGTCCTAGTCTAAACCTGGCCAGATTCTCGGAATAAACGTTTTCCGATTCGACATGCATGACGTTCGCATCCAAGGACTCGGTCTTACACGAGACGCCGAGTACCCCAAATTCGGTAGATCACTTCACGAAAGAGGCGGAAAAACAGCTCAAGCCTCATAACATGCGGTAAGCTACATGCCAATAACACCACCTCGCAAGTAGACAACATTTGACGGCCGGGTCGAACAACGCATAGCGTTCAACTCCCAACAACGTCGTCGTATGCCCACTAACACATGCATTTAAGCAGGAGGATACCTCTCCGTTCCGACATTCCAGCCTTACGAACGGGAAGGTAGCCAAGGGAATGAGAGTACAAAGCACAAGACAAAATAGTGCTCAAACCGTATCATTTGTAAAAACCGACTCAAATTGGGAACATACCAAAAACCGTCACAAAACATGAGAATAGGGAATCATATAAGTTTAAATATGATAAACATGAGTCAATACATGATACATAAGCATTATTACAAGTTTATGAAGCATAATGAATAAAAACATAGATCACCTCTCCAAAACAACGTTGTTTGGAAACTAACGAAAACAAGGGTCCACTTCAAACGGTCATAACTAGAGTTCTAGAAATGGGAATGCAGAAATTCCAAGTGGAGGTGATAGCTTATCCTCTTAAGGTTCCAACGGGATGTCACACTCCCAAAACAAGCAAGTAACGAAGGAGATATGATCATATTACGAAAAGGGGTCAGTGCAGGAAAAATTCTGTTGGCAGCGTATGACGGAGCCTGCGTCACCACGACGCAGCCTGCGTCCTACGACGTAGTCTGCGTCCCCCAACTCAGCCTGCGTCCTTCACGGGATTCAAGGACGATCAAAAATTAACATGTTATCAACAACAAAATCCTCATTTATCATCACAAATCACCAATTCTCATATCAATTAACAACTAACAACAACCAACAACAACTACACAAGTCCTAAGCATACTAACCATAATCTAAATACGGTTTCTATCCTAGAAATCACATAAAACACGTAAATGATATCGATGTAACCCTTCCCGTTCACCTTTCGCGACTTTTTAAACCGATTCTAAAACCTTCCTAGTCTCCACCACATACCAATAGATAATAAAAGAGGGAATATCATTCACCTTGAGCAAAGGACAGAGATAATTTAAACAAGCGAGAAAGACGGTTAATTTTATAACAATACGGATAGAAAGCTAAGAAGGGGAAGAATGAACGAACATACGGAATTCGAGCGAGAAATGAAGGCGTAGTGATGATTCGAAGATGGATCAAAAATGGAGGCAAGGTTTTATGGTGTTTCTTAGTGAAGAAGAAAGAAATGAATTGTGAGGAAAAATTAGGTTAAAGGGGGTATATGAAGAGAGTGAGTGGAAAAAGTCAACAAAAGTCAAAGACGGCTCAAAAGTCAAGAAAAAGCCAAAGTCGCCTTAATACGGGATTCACATGGAATCTCGCGGAAATTCCAAATACGAACTCGGAAATTCTAAATTCGACTCGGAAAATTAAATTCTAAATTAAAACTAAAATTCGCTGAAAAGTATCCGTAAAATATTTTCATTATAAAAATAGGGTACATTTGCGGGTGTTACAATGTGGACCTATGAAAGTCAGAATGTAACACCCGGAAATGTACCCTATTTTTCTAGTAGAAATATTTTACGAGATCTTTTCAGCAAATTTAAGTTTTAATTTGGAATTTTAAGTTTCGAGTCGAGTTTAGAATTTCCGAGTTCGTATTTGGAATTTCTGCGAGATTTTATGAAAATCCCGTCTTAAGGCGAGTTTGACTTTTCTTGACTTTTGAGTCGGGTTTGACTTTCTTGACTTGGAAACCGTCTTTGACTTTTTCCTTCATACCTCACACAACTCCCTCCCTTAACCTAATTTTTCATTCATCACAAAATCAAGCACAAAACCCTTTCTTCTACCTTAAGAAACTTTCCCTCTTTGAATATCGATCTTAGAATTGTCGTAACTTCTTCGTTACTTGATAGAATTTACGTAAGTTTATCTTATTCTTCCTCCCGTACCTTCCTCTATCCGTATTGATAGTAAAATCATCGTCTTTCTCGCTTTTCAAATTTCCCGTCTTTCTCAAGATGAACTTTATTCATCTTTTTACGATCTATTTGTAGGTGGTGACCTCCAAGATCCCGACAAAGACTATTTCCTTATAGAAGAGGAGCTTGACGATTAGTAGAGACGCTAAAAGGTAACGGTGAAGGGTTACTCGGTATCATTTACGTGTTTTACATGTTTACATGCTAGAAATCGTATTTAGAATACGATTAGGAAGATTAGAAACCATGCTATGATTAGTAAATGATGTTATATGATGAATATTGATGAATTATATTGATTGTTGATGATTATTAGAAGTATAATTGAGATTTGAAATGATTTGGTTAAGTATTGGAAGCTCACGGATGAAGTCGACCGGCCGCCGGTCTGACCACCGGCTGAGAACACTTCAGTAACATCCTTTGGAAACTTGGATTTTTGCATGAAGAGGTGCTCCAGGCCGGCCCACCGGCCACCGGTCCACCCACCGGCCTGGAACACATCAGTATTGATGTTATGATTTTGGTGTTGTGTTCTGTGCCGGCCCACCGGCCGCCGGTCACCTGACCGGCCTAGACTACATTTCTCTGTTTTTGGTTTTTGCTTGTGTTCTGAGCCGGTCCACCGGCCGCCTCCCTCCTGACCGGCCTAGAACACGGCTGTGTTCTTTTCATATAACTTCTAAAACTCGTAATTTATAATAGTTCGCATGATCCGTTTATCGTATAATTTTACGTAACGACTTGTAATATTCATATTTTGGATATATGATATTCTATTCGCTTGTATCACATGTTTCGTGACGGTTTTCGATATATCCCTCTTTCGAGTCGGTTTTACATATGTTATGAATTGAGCACTAATGATCATGTGCTTTGAACTCTCATTTCCCGGCTACACCTTCTACTCGTTAGACTGGAATGTCGGAGCGATGGGGTGTATCCTTGATGCTTGTATGCATGTTTAGTGGGGATATGACGACGTTGTTAGGAGGCGAACGCAAGGCGTTGATCGACCCGACCGTCAAATGTTTTATACCTGCGAGGTGGTGTTATTGCATGTAGCGTACTAGCTTGACTTTTGAGTATAGATCTCTTTCCGCCTCTTTTGTGAAGGTTGACCGAATTTGGGGTACTCGGCGTCTATGATTGACCGAGTCTTGGATGTGGAACGTCTTACCACATGTCGAATCGAAACACGTCCTATATCGAGAGTCTGGCCAGGTTTTGACTAGGACCGTATTATTATCGTCGTCCTACCGAGAGGATTAGAGTCTTGTGTGTACGAAACGTCTTATCGTACATGATTTCGGGAAACGTCTTATCTCGTGAACTTCTTTGTCTAGGTCATGAGTATACGAAACGTCTTATCGTATACGGTTCCGGGAAACGTCTTATCCCGTGAGCTTCCATTGGCTTGTCTTGCTATTGTACACGATGCTAGTGCGTTTCATTTACCGTGAGAGATGTCGTCATTGTGTCGTTGTGTTTGGATGAATGATTATATGATTGATCATTGAATGACTTGGCATGGTTTGTTTGTCGAGTCTCAATCTTATCAAACTTATACCGCTAACGGTGAGATGCAAGCCCTAGTGAGTGTATTCGGTTGCCTAAGAGTGTCTTCCCTGAGTCTTTGAATAACATGATGGATTCAGATTTGTATTCCATATGTTCTTATCATTATTTATCGAATTGCCTATTTATTCTTATCGTATCTCACATGTATATTCATATATGCATGATTTTACTTTTGTATTTCCTTCTATGTACGTTAAATGTGATATGGCTGGGAGAACCCGGAGTTACTCCCCACTGATTGTGGCGTTCATGTTTTTCATGAATGAACAGGTTGCTTGCATGGATGGCTTTTTGCTTGACTATTTTGGGTTCGGGTGTGAGCTAGCGGGCGTTGTCCCTGGAAGTTTCACCTCTAGACGATTTTAGCTAGTTTTGCTAAACACTTGTTCTTTGCTAACATTTAAGAGACCCCGTCTCTTTGTTGTATTTCCGTACTTAGTTGTAACATTTTGACACTCCTCGTTTTATTTAACTTGCATGTATAAAAGTTTTTAAAACTACCTATTTCCGCAATATAATTCACATGCTTGTTTGTTTTATATTTCCGCATTCGCGAGGGTTGTCACATCAGTTGATCACCGCCGTCATACGACAATAACGTCAAACTCTAGTTAGCCAACCGTTATTGATTTACGTTAATCAACTGACTAATCATATATAAAGTCAATAAATATCCCAATTATATTCCTTAATAAGATTTATCATGTGGCGCACTATTGTGGAGGACACCTACTCCAACAGTTCACACCTCATTTCCCCAATCGAATATGAGATTCACATGTTAGAAGGATATTCCACCATTTCTCCTACCATCGATGACTTCATCACATAGGCTAAGAGTCTAAGTAGACAAGTTTCAGAACTATCTCTACGTATTCTGGGCTTTACGCCCCAAGAAAGCGTACCTCAAATTCCAAATCTATCTCAAGATTCTATAATCCAAGAGGTGATCACCACATGTGCTGATCTAGTCGAGCGAGTTATCGCTTTGGAAGCCGAAATCATTAGACTGAGAGAACTCAATACTGTCAGCAGGATATGGGCCGGTGACGACGAGGATGAATACTTCACAAAACCTAATCAAACCACAGACAATGAAGATATAGTCAGGGCTGGTAAAGATCAAGACATAGACTACCTTATTCGATCAGGGCGTCCCTATCAAGGTATCTCCCTGAATGGTCCTACCACTAATGGTCCAGTTACTAACACCAACGTCGTCACCCCAAATGATGGCGAAGATACATCTACTGAAGCAGCTGCAGAAGACAAAGGCTGATCTTTCAGTCTCGCAGTTAGTAGCGAGTTCATTTCCCCATTTCCAAGCTTTATTACAAGCATTTGCAAAACTAAATGTAGCTTATGACTCTACACCTGACGACGTAGTCAACTTGGTCCTCCAAGACTCAGTTAAGCTAAGTAACCTTTTACTTTCTCAGATAAGGATTTATCACTTTTCAGTGCTAGTCACAATCTCGCCATATACATCACAATAACATGCCT
Organism: Heliosperma pusillum; assembly: GCA_022085475.1. Classification (NCBI taxonomy): domain Eukaryota; kingdom Viridiplantae; phylum Streptophyta; class Magnoliopsida; order Caryophyllales; family Caryophyllaceae; genus Heliosperma; species Heliosperma pusillum. The sequence continues at coordinate 10,872 of JAIUZE010045883.1, read as the reverse complement.
AAAGAAGAACGTACTAATGACTTTGGTAGATGATGGCTCTGCAGTCAGTCAATGTCATACCACTAAAAACAGCATGTAAGTTAGGCATGGAAGAATGAGATCGGGCTCCTACCAACCAAGGTGTTCAAGCATATTATGGAACACGACGTAAAGTATTAGGGCTAGTCAACCTCACTATCGCTATTGGGCCAATTGAGCGAAATGTCAACTTCCAAATCGCGGACATCGAAGCATCCTTTAATATACTTCTGGAGAGACCTTGGATTCACGCATCCAAAGCAATAACATCTACTCTAAACCAGAAGATCAAGATTCCTCTAGAGGTAAAGTAATGACGATCACTTTGTCAGTTATCAAGGTCGTAACAGAGAAGATATCCAACAACCAAGTCGTCACAGATCCAGTACATGACCTTGGAGGATTTCAAAGCATAAATCTCGTAGAGAGTGCGTTGGCACCTCTATACTTCGATCCATACTCTAACTTGGTGGTCAACCACATGCTCAAATCCCAAGGATACTTCTCAAGGATGCCATTAAACCCCAGCAAGCACTACTACAAAAAATGCATAAGAAAGCGGTTAAAAATGGCTTAAGGAACCAGTTTATAACCGGTCCATATCTCACAGGTGGCTTAGCCTAAGAAACCGGTGTGGCAAGCGGTTTCTTTGCTTATTATAAAGAGACCTGTTTTCACTAATAATCGTTCTCTTTGTTTTTTATGACGAGACATGTTGTCACTAATAACCGATTTCTTTGATTTCTAAATAGGATACCAGTCCTGCATTAAAACTGATCACTTTGCTTTGTATGTAGTAGATCGCTTGCCAGTTAAACCGGGTCTCCTTAATTGACATTAAAAGACCACTTCTCAACAGAACCAATGTCTTTTATTTGCATCAAATTCTAGCATGTTCACAGATATGCTTACCGTGATTGTTTTTTACAAGATGAGTCATTTATTTTTTCAAGAAACATACCTATAACTATTTTGACGCAATAATAATAATATCGCTCGCCTGTAAATTAAATTATAATAACATCATAAAAAGGATTCGATAGGGTTACATGATGATATCTAAATTTCTCCTACTTCCAAAAATGTAGATTCTTTCATGTTTAAAAAAATAAAGGACCTGTTATCTAAAACTTATCGACTAAAAGTTGGAGGAAAACAAACTTCACGAGTGCAAATAAAAAAAAAATTCTAACAACGACTCAAATTTAATCGTGCTTCACTATCATCCATGTTATGGTCGTCTTCAATTTCCTCATCTTCCATTTGACTGAATAAATACATCACCCACATATTTCTTATCTCGTCAATTTTGTCTTGCGCATAAGTGCCAAATGTTCCGGGAAAGTACTGCAACGAAATATTTCAAAACATATATAGTTAAAGCTATAATATATAAATCTAATCAGTTCTAACTGTAGCAAATTGATATGGCGTGTATATTTTGGAAGATTTTCGGAATCCGTTAAGGCATAAAATCTCCACCTGACATGACTTTCACTGAGGGATATTTTCCATTTAGATACCTGGAACTACCTCTCAGTACTTCAAAGCTAACATCGTCAAATTTAGGTGTATTAATTGACAAAATCAAGAAGCAGTTTGTTGAATAGACATGTTCACGAGGCCTGTTCAACTTTTGGCATTGATAGCTACTAGGGAGCAAGTATCATAATCCCTAAAGATATTCTTAAAACAATAGACATGATTTTCAATAATTATTGCCACTTTTGCAGTTGAACAAAAGCTTAATTTGAGTTTGATAATTACCTGATCACTACAAAAAAGTATTTCATTAGCGACGGAATATTTGCGACGGACACGAATTCCGTAGCAAAAAAACCTTTGCGACGGATCCTGCGACGGAAATAGAATCTTGCGACGGATTTGCGACGGATATTCCGTAGCAGAGTTTCCAGCCATGGCGCCTAGAAAAATAACATGGCGGGAACCTCTGCGACGGAAGTTCCGTCGCAATTTGTAAGATTGCGACGGATTTTGCGACGGAAGTTCCGTCGCAAATTCAAATAATTGACTGAAATATCACAACTGGCAAAGCCAGGTGGCATTTCTTTCTGCGACAAAAATTCTCTTTCTGCGACGGAAAATCCGTCGCAAATATTATTTAATAATAAAATTTGCGACGGACTTGCGACGGAAATTCCGTCGCAAGGTTTTTTTGATATAACCAGCAGCGAAGTCTTTCCCCGTATATCATTATACATAAATCAATTAAAAATCCGTCAACTCTACCTAAGACCCCACCGGCGCCACCCTAACCCAAGACCACCGGAGCCACCACAAACACCACCGGAACCACCACCTACACCACCGGAGCCTTCAATTGGTACGCCCCTCTTTCTATCTCTCTCCCTCTTCTTAATTTGATTTTTCAGATCTACCACCCCCTCCCCTTGCCTGCCGCCGCCACCCCCTCCCTGCTGCCGCCACCCCCTCCCTGCCGCCGCCACCTCCCTCCCTGCCGCCGCCCCCACCCCCACCCCACTGCCACCCTCCCTCCTTTGAATTGTTGTAATTATTAATATAGATAATTATTATTACTCCCTCTGTCCCGGTCATTTGTCGTGCTTTACTTTTGTCACAATTATTAAGGAAATGTTGTTCATATATGATAGACTTAGTACCCGTTCAAGAATTACGCATTAGGTGTAATTCTTGAATAGTCCCCGTTTTGGGACTGTCTTTGAATCTTTAATGCCATTTAGGTGGTAAATACTAATCAGTTTTTTAATTGTTATTTGACGATTAAGTTTGGTTGACAGTTCCTTTAATGTTCTCTGAATACATATGGAGAGTGACAAGTCATTCAACATTGTGTATTTGGAGAACTGTAGGGAATTGCTGCCGAATTTTCGTCTCATAACAATTAATTACATGATTAGTATTTACTAATGGTATGAAAGATTCAAAGATGGGTTTAGGTTGGAGAGATAAGGACCCCATGAACTCGAATATTACTTTTTTTTTGCAGGTGGAAGATGTTGTTGTTGTTGTTGTTGTTGTTGTTGTTGTTGTTGTTGTTGTTGTTGTTGTTTTTTGTTGGAGGTTGGAGGTTGGAGGTTGGAGGTTGGAGGTTGGAGGTTGGAGGTTGTTTGTTGTTTGTTGTTTGTTTGTGTAATAGGATGTGTATTAGTAGTTATTGTTGTTATTGTTGCTATTAGTAAACTTTTAGTTCTTGTTGTTATTGTTTTGAATATTTATTTGAGTCGATAATAATAATTATAAACGTGTATGTAGATTTGAAATGAAAAGAGTACAACGGGCATGGATGTATGAAAGATTGGATTGTAATAAAAAATTAAGGCAGGAGTTTGTAATGTGCGTTAATGAATTCATTAATTATGTTAAGAATCAAGAAGATTACGGTAGATGTAAGGAAATTAGGTGCCCATGTGTAAAGTGTAGAAATAGAAAATTTTTAGCCGAACAAGAAGTACGAAAACACCTAGGGCTTTGGGGCTTTTGCGATTGGATAGATAATTCTGAAAAAGGAATGCAAATGCATAAGGATTATAAACTTGTGGATGTTAATCGAAGCAGAAAATTTCCGAAATATGATCCATTTTTGTTGGCTTATCAAGTCGAACAAGTTTATTATACTTCATATCCAAATATCAAAAGAGATAAAGTTAAGTGGTCAGCAGTATTCAAAACTAAAGCCATATCGCATGTTGATGCTCCTATTGTCGAATCTGCGTTTCAAGAAGATGTTATTAGTAGTGAGACACTACTATCAATAATTGAAGTGCCAGATGATAACGAAATTATAGAGGAGGAGGAGGAAGAAGAAACTCAAGTGGAGGACAATAATGAGGAGAAGGTAGAAGAGGAGGAGAAGTAGGATGAGCAGAAGCGGAAGGAAGACGGAGCAGAAGATAAAGAGGAAGATAAAGAGGAAGAAGAAGATTTTATAGACTCCCTTTTTAAACACAACATTTCCGAAAACCAATATTTAAGTAGTGATGATGAATAAGATTATTTCTAATTCTTATATTAGTTGAAACTACTTTTTCTATATGTGTGGTCGTTTGTAAAACAATTTTTAGTTTTTATTATTTATTAATACCAATATATAGTTTCTTGTCATTTAATTGTACATACATGTTTGTTAATTCATGACAACTTTGAATAAATTAGTTTTTCTCTATATGGCGGGAGGACGAAGAAGAGGTAGTACTAGTAATGTAGGAAATAGAGGGCAGGAGGATGAGAATGAACGAGTGAATGACAGGAACGCGCCACCGCCACCGGTGGAGACTACTACTCGCAGAGTCCGCCTCGATCCGGATGAGGAAACAGGTGTATGGTAAGGCTAGTTCACTTTTACTTTAATTGTTTAATCATATTTATGATTATTCAAAAATCATAATATTTATATATAATGTATGTATTTAACTATGATTATTAATTTCAGGTTCAGTGACGCAGATGTGGTTAAACTGATCTCGGAGACCATAATCTGCTGGTACAAGGAGCATGCGCCATGTTGGAAAGAGGCGTCAAATAATTTGCGGTCGTCTTGGTGGAACTGGTTTGAGGTATAATTATTTAAAATATTATAATTATATCTATTTAAATTTGTTTTTCTCAATTTATCTTTGTTATTGATTTTTTATTTTTTTATTTATTCACTTAATATTTTCCTAACGTTATGCTTTTAATCATGACAGCAAAAGGTTTCTTTCGATCCTCGCCATACAGATATGGTAAGGAAATCTTGGGAAGACGCCATGAAGACCCGTTTACGTCATATGATCTACCGAGCCTCGCAGAAAGACGAGAAGCACAGGCCGAGTTGGATTCCTTTGGACTTGTTTAGAAAGCTTAAGAAGAGGCATGTCGAAGATCCTGGTTTCGTTGTGAGATCTCAATCTGGCGCGGCTAATCGTAGATCGGGATGTGAAGAGAAGGGAAAGGCGTTGCCTACTCACATTATGGGTAGAAAAAACACCTTGAGAATCATGGACGAAATGGTAAATCTAAATCTTCTTTCATTTTTTATTTATTTATCTAATTATAATTTAATACTTATATATATGTTATACTAACAAGTATTTAAATTGTAGGTCGATAAATCTTCAACTGGTATCCCAAATGCGGTGCAAGTCTTAGAGAAGACAACGAAGCACCCGTTCCGTGGATGGTTATCAAAAAAACCAGCTCAACTCTATGTAAGTTATGCATTTTTTTGTTAAGTGATTTATGTTTAATTTGTCATTTATATATTTAATTACAGTAACTACTTAATTTAAATGACAATTACTAATTCTGAACTTGTTTGTGATGCAGAATAAGATCATATCAAAGAAGTCTGAGCTTCAAACTCAAGGAGTCGAAAACATCGACGATAATGAGATCTATTATTAGGAGACTGGATTTGACGAGAAAGGAAGATGCTACGGATTGGGACCAGCGGCGAAGTTTTTGTTTGACCATCATAGGCACCCTGTTGCTACCTCAAACCCGACTCAGGGCAACCAAGGTTTGGCTACTAAGCTGTCAAAGGAGAATGCTGCACTTAGACAAGAGCGCGACGAGCAGGCTCAAAGGATTGCAGCTATAGAAGAGTACTTGAGTCAGGTTGCAAGAAATTCTACTCAAAACTGCAGAACTGGAGGTCCTAACCAGGGTCGCGACGACTTTGATGATGATAGGGGCGATAATGCTAGGTCCAACCCATTCACCCCTTTCCCTCCTTTCCCTCCAATCACTCCACTGACTTGAGTGATTAGTTAACTATTTGGTACTTTGAACCTTTTATTTGTAAGACTTTAATTACTTTCATGATATAAAATCAAAACTTTGTTTGGTTTTGTGTTAAATTAGTAACTTTGCTGGACGCGTAACTGCTGGAAAACTTCTGTAATTTGCAGGTTTTTTGTCGTTTTAACGCGTATAAGGGGATGCAGGAAACATGCAGATCCTGGAAAATACAGGCATTATTGCGACGGAAATTCCGTCGCAAACATTGACTGACTTACAGCCAAGTCAAACACAAAGTCAATCTTTGCGACGGAAAGTCAAACTTTTGCGACGGAAATTCCGTCGCAAAAGTTGACTTTATGTTTGACTTGGGTGAACAGGTGGCAGTCAAGTCAAACATTCAGTCAACAGTTGCGACGGAAAGTCAACAATTTGCGACGGAAATTCCGTCGCAACTGTTGACTTTATGTTTGACCCCAATTCAAGTCAGTCAATTTTTGCGACGGCGACTCCGTCGCAAATGCTTGACTTTCCGTCGCAAAACTGTGCAACGGAATAATCCGTCGCAATTACTACTGTTTGCGACGAAAATAAGCGACGGACACTATCCGTCGCAAATCCTACTGTTTGCGACGAAAATAAGCGACGGACACTATCCGTCGCAAATCAGTCTTTAGCGACGGAAATTCCCTATCTAGCGACGGAATAATCTGTCGCAACCCGAACTTTATTTTGTAGTGAAATCAGATGGTTTAAGGATAGTTGTCAATACTAGCCTCTTAATGTGCTACACACTCCAGAATTAAGATTAGATTAAGGTCACCAATTTTGAGCCTTTTTCAATCTATATGACAAGTAATTTCTAATTTAGGTCAAGAATATAGTTACCTTTGATTGGTATGGGATAACCATTGACCAATTATAGGCATAAAAAGATACAACGTTTGATCTATTCACAAAAGTGAAACACTTGTGTCGTACACTAAAGTGGATACTATATTCTTTATTTAGAGGTCATGTACATAATAACGTTTATTAAAGTATACCTCTAAATCTAAAACTAGATTGATTACATTATAACTTTTATATGTCTCTATAGAAATAAAACTACAATAGTTATATTTCCCTTTATAGGTCGACATTTAATCATGGTTGGTCGTCGCACGAATCATTATTATATGCATTGAATACATTGATGAAAACCATAATGGATATCTAATACCCAAAAATTGCATTTAGCAAAATAAATGTCGATCATATAGATATTATGGGTGAAAATAGTACACCCAATTTCTAACTCTTTAGAAAAACTTGGGGCAGATTCTTTTCTTGTGTCCTACACTGTAAAATAGAATCGTCAAAAAGTTGGGTTCGACACCTTGCTTGGGTTTTGACTTTACTATTCAAAATAGTCTTGCCTTTTTCCCTTGCCTTGTGTCAAAGTCAAGCCAACCTACTCTTGAACCTCGTTTTAACAATTAAGAATATAAACATCATTCTTAGTACTCCCACTCACTTTCATGAATATCTACTTAGACAAGTATATTAGAATTATAATGAAGACTATTCTTCATTTCATTCACGGTTTTACCTTCAAAAGGATAAAACTTTCATGAAGTGTCTACGGTTTATGGTTATTCATGATTTCAAATAAATCGATTAACCTAGTCGTCCCAACTGATTTGGCCTCTTTTGAAGTAAGCCTCGATAAGGAGCATTATGACGACATACCAAAAATTAAAATATTTTCATTGGAGCGAAAAGATTGATGTACCATTGTTATGAGAAGACGTCACTAAAAATCAAAACGTTTTTGACTAAGTGTGACTTATTCATTTACTCTTCATAAGAGAAATTTGCAATGGTGAATATGAGGATCAAAAGATAAAATTCATTTTGTCTTTAGCTACGGTGGTTTAAATGGAGATCGCAATCAAAATGCTACCGTATAAAATAATGGAAACTCCTTTCCACGATTGAACGGATTTACAAGTTCGTAGAAGAAAAATAATTGTCATTGCGCGAATAAAAATAAATATCAACGGAAAATAAACATTCATTGCTTATATATAATTCACTTGTAAAACAATTTTAACAAGTCACTCATATAATGACCCCTCACGAAATTACATAAGTGATTCCAAGACCCGTCTTTAGAAAAAAATAGTCATCGCATGCTACCTTTATCTAAAAATGGTAAGTCAATACTTGACTAATTCTATACTTAGAACTCTTGGTTGACGGATTTCAACTAAATCCATCTCCTAGTCCCAAGATAACGCTTATCTCGTTGAGTCCAATCCAATTTTGGCTTGTGATCGCATCACCCGACTTACCCGAGGTAAAAAGGGACCCACGAGCGTGGTAGCCCTAATGAACACGGGGTTCATAGGTGTTACTAATTGGTAAGGCTAAATCTCAAATTTTTAAGTTATGTGAGAGGTCTTGTCAATTTTGTTATTATTCCCTAATAAGCGAACTAAGTCGTGTGGATTTCGAAGACCACTTGGAATTGCACAATCGAGGAAATAAAAAGCCATGTGGCGATTTTGGCATGAGCGGACAAAATAAAGGCAAGCAAAAATAACCTAATATGCCACCTAGCTAATCTAATTAACTAGTAGTTACAAAATCCGGAACCCAACTCTTGGCCCTTGCCTCTTCATGGGCACGTCTTTTGGAACACCGACTTCGGAATCTCGGCTTTAAATAATTAATTACAAAAAGATACAAATAAAATTCTATATAATTGATCTAACAAAGTGAATTAAATTCAGTACAAACGGCGATACGATATGATTCGCAAATAAAATTACAAAACCGAATCGGTATTCCCTTAAGTACGGGTAATACCGATTAAAATAATCTAGGCCATACTAGGTACAACTTGCATTAAAAAATTAAATAAATGACATTCATTCATTCAAAAATAACAACATAAATAAAATGCTGTAAAAATCATACCAAAATCGCCCTTGATACTTATCATGCTCATTCTAGTTCGGTTTTATGGATTTTATCGATTTTTACCCATTAAAAATCAATAATCAACACTTAAATCGTATTTAAGCTCAAACTAATTATCTAAACTGATTTAGAATTCAAAATTAGTCCCCACTAATTTTGTTTATATTTAATTAGTTTGAATTGATCACATTTGCTAAATATAGAGGTTTAATCATCATTTATGAAATAAACCCAAAATAAAATGTAAAAATCATAAAAATTTGAAACCAAAAATTTGTACATTTTGGAACATTTCCAGGAACTCTAAAAACCAGAAACTTTTGCCCAAAAAAATTTGAATTAATTTTATGAACAAATAACATATTATTCAACGGTTTTATCAAATAAAAACCATTAAATATAGTAAAATAGTGAAACAAATTATAAAAATTCACCAAGATGATATAAATCAGATTATAAAATGTACCAAAAATTTTCAAGACCAGAAAATGACGTTTCAATTTTATGATCATAATAATCTCACTTTATTGACTTTTATCTTATAAAAATCAATCATCATGCAAAACTTACTTACAAGTCACGAAGATTTACATACAGTATGTACAATATGCATGTGAGATCATATCAAAATTTCATGGCCAGAATCAACATGCAACTATTTTTAGTTAACTTTTAACATAAAATATGCATGTTAACATGATTTAAAGGCCATAAATCAAAATAAATAGCAAATTAATCCATAAAATCACCAAATTTGACCACAACCATTTTGAGATCAGTAGGTATGCATGCAAATCAAAAATTTCGTGCAAACCAATTTTTAACACAAATTTTCAATTTTACCCAAGTTATCGTATAACTCGATTTTAATGCCTAAAATCGACATGCATGTAACAATTGAGCTCTGATACCACATGAAAGTCCTAGACCTTTAATTAGACTCCTTTAATTAATTCATTAAATTACATTAAGTTAATGATTTAGGATCTAGTTATCATGCATGCAAATATAAAAGCATAAAAGAAAAGATAAGACCAAAACATCCTTACATTTGGATTTTTCGGTTCAATATGGGCACAATAAGAACTCCTTCTTATTGTTCTTGAGCATGAAATTAAGTGGATGATCCTCCAAAAATAACCTCCAAAGTAGAAGGTCTCCTTCTTGTTGCACCCAAGATTATACCCAAATAATCTTACCTTATTACTAACTAGATAATAAGTAAGATAAATACTACTAATATTATTGTATTACTACACTAGTAATATGTAGAGAATATTAGTATATATGAGAGTTTAGAGAGAAGTTGAGTATTTTAGAGAGATGTTTTAAAACAATTGAAAAACAAGAAGTAAAGTAATGAAACAACCAAAGTGCTCTATTTGAGTCACTTTGGCCGGTCATGTTACTCACCAAAAGAGGTGATTTTCTTCCTTATTTTATTGCCATGCAAAGTGGTAATGTGTTGTAGTGAATAAAATGATTTTAGGTTTACTATTCATGTCATAAGCACATGTTGCTTGTGAGAATGAATAAGAGCAACCATCATCACTATCCACTACATACCAACCGGCCATGTGAGCCTTATTTTGGTCCATTTTGATTTTTGATATTTGTCCCACAAATACTTATTAATCATATGCTTAATTATCTTGTATAATTAAGTGTTAATTTGATCATATAACATTTATATGACTCAATTAAATAAATAATATGTACTTAACATTTTAAGTAATATTTTACCATTTTATCAATATATAATGGGTCCCACAATGCTTGGTTAATTTATTTTACAACTCCTTGTAAATATAATTAACTAATTACCTCTATCTCAAAACCTCAACTAATTTAGTAATTTAACGATTAATTACTAAGTTAAATCTTATTTAATCGTATTAAAATAAGATATAAATTTATTAGTCAATGATCGCATAATTGAAAAATAAGCTTAATCGAATTTGAGTTCTTAACTCAATTTCTAACAATTAACTCTCGTACATATCGAATATATGTAATGTACTAATTAAGTGTATCGTATACAAATAATTAGTTACTATTTGGATTTCATCCTTTAGGTGTGACCGAAAGGGATCAGTTGATCACCGCCGTCCAACGACAATAACGTCAAACTCTAGTCAGCCAACCGTTCTTGATTTACGTTAATCA
>JAIUZE010045882.1:0-26450 GCA_022085475.1 Heliosperma pusillum | reverse complement strand
ATGGGTCCCACAATGCTTAGTTAATTTATTTTACAACTCCTTGTAAATATAATTAACTAATTACCTCTATCTCAAAACCTCAACTAATTTAGTAATTTAACGATTAATTACTAAGTTAAATCTTATTTAATCGTATTACAATAAGATATAAATTTATTAGTCAATTATCGCATAATTGAAAAATAATTTTAATCGAATTTGAGTTCTTAACTCAATTTCTAACAATTAACTCTCGTACATATCGAATATATGTAATGTACTAATTAACTGTATCGTATACAAATAATTAGTTACTATTTGGATTTCATCCTTTAGGTGTGACCGAAAGGGATCAGTTGATCACCGCCGTCATACGACAATAACGTCAAACTCTAGTCAGCCAACCGTTATTGATTTACGTTAATCAACTGATCGACTAATCATATATATAGTCAATAAATATCCGAATAATATTCCTTAATAAGATTTATTATGTGGCGCATTATTGTGGAGGACACCTACTCCAACACGTACACCGGTACAGACCAAACAACGAAATTTGGTATAAACATCATTTTGGGTCTAATAATTCAAACAAAATTAGGTATAGAAATCATTTTGGGATTAATAATAATTCAAACTTAAAACTTTTATATTTGTTGAACCATTAATTAAACAATTAAGTCATATCTGTGATGAATTAGATATGTGTTGCTGATTATTATAAATTCATTTTGATGCCAAGACACGAGAAGAACAATTAGCATGATAGAGTTCACAGTTAATATTGTTGTTCTATACAATTGTAATGGTGAATATGATGAAGATGTAATGAGATATAAGGAATTTTGTCATTGTATTTCATGTTCGCCATCAATAATTATGTATTTGATTCAATATATGATGAAACATGTGATTCAATATACGATCCATAATTGTCAAGTTGTTAATTAATTGCTTGGGTTTGTGAGAGAGAAGGGAGATACGGTTTTTAGGTTTTTTTAACGATAAAGGGTAGTTATAAAATATTAGGATTAAAATGTGTAGGATCTAGTAAAAAGGCGTGCGGGATTTAGCAACGACGTTGTCCTTCTAATTTTGATTTTTAGTTCTATTAGGCGAAAGTATAGGTCATTGTAAACTAAAGTTATGATGTAATATAAAGTCATCTAACATGTCAAAGGACATTTAGTTTTCCTAATTTACAATTTTTCTACATTTATATCAAATTTGCCCTCATTTTAAAAGACAAACGTGCCAAATATTTTCCAATATGGTACTTCGTATTAAAAGTAAGCAGGGTGATTTAGACTATTACACTAATCAACATTGAATTCAGATCACCAAATTAGTTCTTGTCATTTTTATTTGATTTATCAGTAATTCTTATTTCAGGCGGACTTGAGACGGGATTTTGTACACATTTTATCATCAATGTAATCACTATGGTTCAGCAATTGTTACAACTAATGGTAACTTATTTTTCAAATGTGGTTACATTTATATGTAAATTGGGTACTAAACAGGGGCGTCTAAGTCCTCGGGCAATCACGGGCGGCGACACCGGCCACCGGTTTTGGCCATTGAATTTACAAGCTTTATAGATAAAGTTAAATACAAATCTTGACGTATTATACACTTATATATTCATATTTTGGGCCTCAGTTTTTTTTATTGCACCGGGTCCCTATTTACTTTGAGACGCCCCTGGTATAAAATTATGTCTTATTGGTTAGAATAAAAATAGTCCAGCTTAAGGGAGACCCACTCTATCCAGTAAGGTCTTTTGACACATGCATGTACCGATGAAGCATCCACCATTTGCTTATTGCTTAATTTACAAGCCATTTTGTTTTGTTTTCTCTTTTCTATTTTTCAATCCCACTATAATTTTGTCTTACCGCAAAGTTGCAACAATTGACTGTAATTTTTCTTTCTGCCTAAATATCTATTATAATCTTGACTTTAATGAATCCCCACAACTATGAATCAAATTGTAAAAGAAAATGATCATTCGTGGAAATATAAAAAGTTAAAATGATTAAAGCAGAGAAAATGGAGGAGATCAGATAAGAAGGTAAAGGAGTTGCATTGCTGAAAAACAATCCTCCACCATCTCCACCACCATAGTAGCCATCATCTCCCGGTGGAGCATTAGCGCCACCGCTGAACATGCCTCCCGGGACTGTACCGGCACCATTGGGAAATAGCCCACCACCGATACTAAAGCCACTACCTCTTGATCCAGGACCTGCTATCCCCGCTGGTGCACCCCTGCATACATTCAAGGCATAAGGGAAAACAACCAAGTGATTATGTATGTCAATGATCTTGTATTTACTGAAGTAAAAACCATTAGCTTATATCTAAGGCAGGATCCAATATTATGAAACTTCATATACATCGAAAATTTTGAGGGCTCAAGACACTAAATTAATGAAATAACATAGGAAAAAGATAAAGCGGAAATTTTGAGTAAAACTCGATATCTAGCCTTGCTAAGAGAGGACGGTGACACTACTAAACGCTATCACATCGTACACATATGCATTGAGGGTTGCAGCGTTGGTTGAGCCACCCCTTGATAAGATAATATATTATAGCTCTTTTTTAAGTTGGATATAGAATCTAGACTTAAATAACCATCTGCCAATGATCTCAAAAAGATACAAATGCCATCATAAAGTTAATTCCATGACAGCATTCTAACTACTTTCCACTGCGAAATTGAGAACTACTGTACTCGGATAACTACACATACAAAGTTTAATCTTTCCTAATTCATGCACAACAAAATAAAGGGGGAAAAGCTCAAGCTACATTATTTTTTGATCATTTAGCATAAAAGGCCTTAATATAAGGTCCCCTCATAGCGAAATAGCAGCATTTGCCAATGCTTCCCTAGCTAATAATGTACTTCGCACACTTATGTAATCATGTCATCAATTCATAAATGCCTTATTTTCTAGACAACTAATAATAATAATAATAATAATAATAATAATAATAATGCATGGGAAAATGGTTTATATGAAAAAGACTTGAAAATATCTACATTATTGAATATACTTTGATCAAGAATTCACAAAAGCCATCAAATCTGAAGTTTCCAATTTTTTTGTTTTCTCAACTTCAAATTTTTCACATGGGGCAAATAATTAGTGTATTTGGGTAATTGGGTATGACAACAAGTCATTATCTTTAAAGTCGAACTGCATATGTTATGTTATCTCAATGCACATAAAGTCGGAACTAATAACACAAAGATTTACTGCCTTTATTTCTATCAATTACCAATTTACGATGTTTGTAAGAGTAAAATTGAACAAATTATGAAGTTATCGACTTGAAATTAAAGTGTTAAACCACAACAAAAGAACAAAGGGGCTAGCATTTAAAAATTCGGATATTTTTTCAAGCTTACTTATATTGCGTAGCTAATTCACCCATTCCTCCCTTAAAATTGCCGGTCATTTTAGAATTATATCCCGACTTTAAATCCTGACAACGCCGCCTAGCGAAAATACAAAAGAAAAGAAAAGAAAAGAAAAGGTACCCATTGGGAAGAAGGATGCCGGCATTGTTGGTAAGTTGGTCAATATAAGCGGCAGGTTGAGGCTGCATACTTGAAGCCAAAGTGAATTGAGGAGTGACTCCATCACCTGATGGTACAAAGTATGCTCCATTCACCATCAAGTCTCCTTCTGTCCTCCAATTCCACTGTGCCCATTCCTCTCCACCTGCATCTAACCGCTTTGTCACCTGTTTTTTCAGAATCCCATTAATATATTTTTCCCTAATTTTACAACTTTTTCAATCACCTCTTTTAATGAATACATAGATAAAAGGACTGTACTAATTAAATGTTACGCTCTTATTTCAGTATGGTGTCACTGAAACTCGGTTTTACTCATTAATGTTGAAACTTATTAAGACGATAACACCCTGACAGTATTCGTAACTCAAACTGATGAATCAAAGTGATAATGTTAAATATACTCCCTTATTTTACAGTTTCAACAAAAAAAAAAGTCTACAAAAACAATGTAGCCTTGTGACTAGAAGGATTTGAGTAGTTTGACAAGAGTCATTGTATGAAACTGTTACTCCGTAAAAAAATAGAGGGGAAAATAATGATAAAGTCGATGCATGATACTCTCTCTGTATCGGTCAATGTTTATGTTTGCTTTAGGCCCAACGACCGAAAAAAATATGAGATAGGAAGTACATGCTTTAAAGAATACAAAAACTAAAAACGAACCGTAAGTCTCATTGAAGACGGTTTAATGACAAATATAACCGGTAACATTTTCAAAGCTATAACTGGTTGTTTGTCACATGGTTACATTTGTCGTTAAACTGGCCACATTTGGCTCGTCTTCAGCTGAAGACACTTCAATGAGAATTTGTGAAAAAACAAACATACCCGTGGAAAGAAAAAGTATCTTTTACATACTTAAAATAGAAACCTAGACGCGAAAATATGAAAAAGGTAGAGAAATGACCGAGATAGACGTAAATGATGAGTGGGGAAAATCTTTTAAACTAGAAAGCGTTGATTTCAACGGGAAAAGGAATGGTAAAGAATCAACAGGGAAAAGAAGGAACACAAAGAATCAAAAGGACAAATCTATGAGCCATATAATTACCTTGTAAGCTAATGGATGTAGAAAGATATGATGCTAAATTACCATGAATGAAGGTCGAAAGCATTGTAACCTCAAAATGTCACTTAGTGAAGTGAGCTTATTCACTATTGAATTGCTAAAACAAGTAGTCTTAATCAACATTATGAGTACTTTGCTAAAAGGAAAGCAACATTTCAACTACTTGGATAATTTGGATTCCCTAATGCAAGTGGACCTTAATAGTAGAATATTATCACATGGAAGATATAGGACTTTTGAGGCTTGCTCTTTTAAAAACAAAACAAAACAACACTAATAGTACTGCAGAAGATATAATTGTGACTAAAATCAACAACGGCATGAAATTGATATGTACCTCTTTGGCATTTGGATTTGGTGGTGCAATGTACCGATTTCCTTGACTATTGATCGTTGGCCGTGAGCTTCCGCCTACAGCATACTCTCCCCAGCTCGTATAGTCATTGTTCACTACATGGAAATATCCAAACCTACACCTAGGCATCCTTTGAACCAATGCTTCACCAAAACGATTAAATGCTACGGTGATCTGCATTCCGCGGTCTTGTGGGTAGTCATCACTATGTCCTAGTAACATAACTTTGTCATGGTGTGAAAAATAGTTGTTTGATATCGTTATAGCGGTGGACCCCACCGTGCAATCTATTAAGCCGTCCGCACAATTAGACAAAGTGCAATGGTCTACCCACACATTGCTAGACGAAAATATGTGAAGCCCGTCACCGTCAGAATTCTTAGGGTAACAGTGGTGTATGTTAATGTTGTGGATTATAACATTTGTGACATGTTCAATTGAAATGCAGCCTCCACCGGTTATCTCAACATGTGCGCCACGTCCATCAATAGTCTTAAAGCTAGTGACCATTAGGGGACTCTTAAGATTAATTAGCATATCGGCCGCAAATATAATCCACACTGGACCCGGTTGGCTCACGGCATCTCGTAAAGTACCGGGTTTTGGTTGGTGCGGGTCTGGATCGGACGAGTCCGTAACGACATAAATAGGTCCACCTTTGCCCCCAATAGCCTTATAACCAAACCCAATTGCACAATCAGCCAATTGTTGACGGTTAGCAGCCCAATTTGGGTCACATTTCCAACAATCATCAATTGGGTTGCCGGTAACACAAGTAAATTGTCCCTTTTCTTTAACACTTAGGGTTTTCCTTCTCCATAGAGAAACATTAACTCTCCTGCAAGAAAAGCAGAGAACATTCAACAACCCTACATTTAATGCAACTAAAAATATATAGTAATATTATTAAAAATCATTGAAATTGAGCAGTACCCATCTCAAAATGGACACAACCCAGAAGTAATTTGTCAAAAAAGAAGAGACTTTGATTGTTAAACTCTAGAATTTGACATACCCAGATGAAATTTTTGTCAAAACAGAGGAAAAACAGAACAATTACACCTAAATAATACTATTCTCAAGAATCAAACTATAGTTATAACAGTTTTTATAAGCTTGTTTTAGGTTCATTCTACTGCAAATTGTACACAAGATTCTGGCTTTATTAAAATAGAAACGTTACTACAAGAACATGTTTTTTTTACCTGTGAAATTCTTGGACAATGTGTTCAGGATAAGGGTGTTGATGTGGGAGACTAAGATTTAAAGCAAGAGAAGAAGAAGAAGAAAAGGTGCAGAAACAAGTAAAAAAAAGAATGAAAGTGACAAAATTGCAAGATATCTGTAGCATTATTGCCATTGAAATTGTTGTTGGGGTTGTTTAATGGGCCCAAAACAAATAAAGATGCTAAATTGTGGTTAGCAAAAAGACTTGGTGGAAAAATATATAGAATGGAGTTTATGTATATAATAACTAATAAATAGTATGTAGTAATGCAAGTGGGATTAAGATAAATACAATAGTTGTAATGTGAAAAGGGTTTAACTAAGGTTTTGGGTGTTAATGATTATTTGATTAAGAAGAAAGGAAGAAAATTAATTAATGGTGATTGTGACAACAAGTGAGTGAAGAAAAGAAGAAGAAGAAGAAGAATTGAGGCGGGAAACAAGGAATCACCCGCCATCATCTCCTACCTTGCTTCATCATTATTATAAAAGAATGCGGCTATGTTTATGTTTGTTGATTTTTGTGAGCCGACTATTTTCACTTTTTTGTTGTTTACGAAGTATATATATACTTTTGTTATATATAGATTTTGGAACCAATTTATGTGGCCCCATCTATAATTTTTTATTTTGAGAATTTTATGGTTATAGTAATTTCATAGGCCCGTTTTTTTTTTGTAGAGGAGATATTAGCATATTGTTTGTCATATGGAAGATATATCAAGTTAATTCATTAAAATAACGCAAAAAATTGGGGACATCTATGATCATGTTTGGTAAAAGTAAAACAAATAATAAAAACAGGAAAGCACGGTATAAAGCCTTTAAGATAGTTGAAAATTGAAAAGTTACGGAACCCATAATTGGAAACTAAAAATTAATGAATTTGTATTCTTTTTCTTCTTCTCAAACAACTACTCACTGCGTTCCATGTTTTTAGCCAATTCCGATCGTTCCCTCAAAAAGGCTTCTATGCTCATCAACCCAGCTCTTAGTTTATTTTCGTATGCAAATAATGTTATATTAAAATCCGACTCCCATAATTGGATTTCTAGTGTGTAAGATACTATATTTTACCGTTGCCAAAAAAAACTACTCACTGCATTAAAAAAACTACTCACTCCAATAATTTGATCGATTGATTTACTTAACTATAATTTCAGATATTTTAATTACGGTGTTTGTCATTGATTTTATCGATGAATTAATAAGTTCATTGTTTATGTTTATATATTAATGAGTTTATTTTATAAATGAGCATTGCCTCTTGCGATAATCTTCTTTATTTTCAATTTTTTTTAGAAATTTTCAAATGAAAAAAAAGGTTATTAAATTAAGGTGGGCAAATTTATTTTGTGCACCTTTAAAACATATACTCCGTATAAATTTAAAATAGTAGCTAAATTATGAAATTATTGCTCGAGTTATAAGTTATAACAAGGAAGTGAGAGCTTATTACTTTATTAGATTTAACGAAAATATAACGAGATACTACGTTACATTTATTGGATTAATGATTGCAGATTATGTATCCAATAAGGATTTATTTGTCAAAATCATTTTGCAAATTACGATCTTTAATTTTGTAAGACAAGATTATTTGGCAAAAAATGTTTCTACCCCAAATTTTAAATCCTAGCTCTGCCCCAGAACAAAGGTGAAATGACACTACTGATTAAACACGACATAGTAACGGAAACATTGTGGCGGAACTTTTGTTCGTTAAAAATTTCGCAATTGTGACGTGTTTACCAAAGTCAATGGCGCCAATAAGATGTGACAGAATTTCCGTCACAATAAAAGGGCGCGTTGACCATAGTCAATAGCGTCAAAAACGTGTGACGATTTGTGACGGAAATACCGTCACAAAAATCAATTTGGTCAACTTTTGTGATGGAAATTCCGTCACAATGATTTGTGACGGACCAATGATTGGCACTATGTAGTTAATGTGTGTGACGGAATTCCGTCTCATAAAGTCAATGGATCTATATTTATGACGGAATTTCCATCGCAATTACTAATATTTTTTAGTTTAAAAATAAGATAAGAGGATTGAGAAAGGAGATGATAGATATTCCAAGTTAGAAAGTATTCGTGAACCAGTTGGGATTTTGTCCGCGAATCAAAGATACTTTAGAAGAGCATAGATAGAATCACAGGCTCTGCCAATCTGCCATCCAATATTCGTGACTTTATATCGGCCTCTTTACAAAAGTATGGATCAAATATAACCCTTTTCTCACTTTAGGCTTATGGATTGGTCCTTAAACCGTCCAAAGTCAGGTTTAGTTTTCCAACACTTACATGTACACTTCTCCATATTATCCTAAATTCCACATCGGCTCTGGAAATTTCAATATGTGTCACGTGGGAGAGAAGGGTAAATTATACCATGTACCTAGAAATATGGTGTATGGTACTCTCTCCCTTGATAATTTTGTTTTCTAAAAATTAAATTTAAAATTTTATAAATTTATAAATAATAAAAATTATACCATTATTCAAATTTTTTAATTCTCTACGAATAGAGATTATACTTGATATATTTTGATATTTATGTTAGTTTTACTAACATATTCATATCACATAATTGACATATTCATATTAGTACGATATTGATTTCATATCACATAATTTATTTTATTTCTCTAAATATTTTGCATTATTTGGCTTTGTTATGGACTAAAACGTTCACGATCAATTAAAATATTACACTAGACTATACATATTAATCAAACTTCAGTGTCGTATTCACTAAACTAAAGATGAATGTAATAGAGACATGTGGTGAATATCATACATCATAATACATATTCATCAGATTATATGACATATTTACAAAACTGGAAGTGAATATAGTAGTATTATATTGTGAATATCAAACTATATACTTCCTCCGTTCCATTTGGTTGTATACATTTGATTTATCACGTATGTCAATGTTCATTTTGTTTTGTTCATATCTTTAGTTACATATTATTTAAAATTATAAAAATTTGATATTAATATTGTACTCGGTAAGACAATTTAAACAAGATCTCACATGACTATCTTTTATGTTATATATTAGAAGTTGTATTAACGATTCTTCTAACTTATGAATAGTGCCCAAAAAGCAAACGTATACAATCAAATGGAACGGAGGAAGTAGCAAATATTCATTAAACAACACTGTCATATTTACTAAACTTAAAGTGAATATGATATTGTCATATGGTGAATATATCACTATATGACACTTAAAGTGAATATGATAGTGGTTACTGCTTCTTAAAAGTGGAAGTTAATCTTTTGTAATTTTTTTTTAAAATAAAATAATTAAAATAGGATGTTAAAAATGAGTGGGGTGTTAGAGGGAGTATAGAGTATCATACACATGGGTGAAGGATATAAGAAGCATAACTCACATTTTTTAAGTCAGAGCATAACCCAAATTCTACTTTCCACTCAAATAAATCGCAAATGCTGGTGTAAGACGTACCATGTAACTATAATAATGTGACCATTTTTTGGTCATTAGTGACCACTTTTAATAACGGTCTATAGAAAATCGTTGTTTTCATCATTATTTATAACTATTGTGAAAAAACCGTTAACAAAACATGATAACGGATGTCATAAAACCGTTGACATAAATTGCCAAAACCGTTGAAGGAATTAGACAACGGTTGTTCTAAGAACCGTTATTACATTTATACAATAACGGGTTGAACTAGTAACCGTTTCTCTTACTTGCGTGCTCGAGGTTTGCCCCAACATATGAGTAACGTCTTTATTTTCATTGTTATTATGTGCAGTTAACCGCTGTTATGTGTGCGTTGTTAATGTCCAACGTCGGCGTAGTGCTTGACATCTAATTGACGAGATTTTGATAGTAGTTACAATTTTCGGTGGAGAGATCGAGTCCTTGGCCTTTTATCAATTAAGTAAGGAGTCTAATATTTGCATTAGTTAAATTTTAGGGATATTCAACCTGGTATCCCTATGTTTTGTTTTCTAAGTGGTACCCTCATTTTCTTCAAAAAAAACTTTGACCGCATATAATTCATGGTCATGAATTTGAAATGCGACGATTCTTTTTTCCAAAATGATCGTCTTCTCAAGATCTTCGATTTGAAAAAAAAACATCGATCGACGATATCTCATGGCTACGAGTTCATAAAGTAACAACTTTTTTTTTCAAATCGAAGATCTCGAGAAGACGATCAGTTTGAAAAAAAGATTCGTCGCATTCTGAATTCATGATTATAATTTATACACGGTCAAAGTTTTTTTTTGAAGAAAAAGAGATAACCATGTAGAATATGAAAAAAGAAAGGGGTAGTATGTAGAATGTCCCTAACTTTTAAATTCATTTTCATTTAGTCTTGCATAACAGTTAATTCAACCATCCATCTTTAACCGACTTAGCTAAACAATTAGAATAAAAACGATTGGTAATCACTCTTACTCCTTGTCGCTCGACTCTCATCAGTGCGGCGAAACTCCTTCACTTGAGAAGTATTTAAAACTACAACACCATGTTCCCTTTAGATCATGCATGCATGCTTAAAGACCGCACTAGATGTCGCTCTTTTAGTCAGTGGTATAATGGTGATGCCCGGTTCACAATGTCGTTCTTTGGTTGTGAAATTGGGCTCTTGATGTCGATCTTTTGATCATCAGTCTAACAAGTTTTCCCTTTAATGCCGTACTACTTTTGATCATTCAGATTGGAGCTTGCGATGTCGGTTTGTGATAAGGAATGTGTATTTGTGACCTGGGACATGTCAGAGAGGTGTTATCTGTCACTTATAGTCGTGTGGTATATGAACATCCTGATTATCAGATTTAAGTAATAGATGATTGTTCGTCTGAATACTATTAGAGTCTCGTGTTGATAATGTGTTGTGAAATAAAGAGCGATAGTTATAAAGAGAATGTAGAGAGAGTATAAGGGAGACAAAACTAGTCTTATTTCATTATGAAGGAGTACCAAACAATGAGGTAGAATTTTCATAAGACAATCCGCTCTGCAGTTTTTTTAAAATATGGACATACATATAATATTACATAATAATATATAACAATAATGAATTTTAAGAAAAACTCCGTTGTAGGAGATTATTCGAAAAACATTAAATTTCGCAATTTGTTCTTAAGAACTTGTAAAAATCAGTCAATCAATCAATTATAGATAATACAAAATTAGAATATCTCTTAAATTAATTAATGAACTATATAATGAATCTCATAGGAAAACCTTATGGAAAAAATAGTGTAATGTAATAATATTAAAGCTAAGCATGAAAACGACGTTGTAGAAGCTTAGGCACAAAATGGCGTAACAACCAAATAGCAACAAATTTGTTAGCTTGTTGAGTCATATGGATACCATCCCAATTAACAGTCTTAGTTGGGTCTGGACATACTGGAACTCTTGGACTACCACAAGCCTGTCCCAAATCAAAGTTGTATGGGTTGTGACCCTCTGCACAACATGCTTTTTCCGGCCTGTCTCTCTCGAACCCTATACGATTATACAAACCAAACATTTTTTTGAGTCAATTTATATGGAAACAAAAATTATACGACTCGTCCGATTATCTCGTGCCTGGTGGTACTGAATTTTAATATCGTGTTGTTGTTGTTGTTGTTGTAATAATATCATTTTTGGCAAAATTGTTAAATTTATGGGTTTTTCTATATGATAACCCTGTATTTTTTCAAATTTTACGTGGTAACCCTACTTTTCAAAGATCAGATATGGTAACTCTCAACTCTATTAATACGTATCGGCGTGACCCTTAACTATTTTTTCCGTCAATTTGTCCGTTAAGTATGTGATGTGATTAATTGATTTGTGAGATGTTCTTACAAGGTAACCCTCTAATTTTTAAATTCTACAAGATAACCCTACCTTTTCTAGAAATCACAAATGCTTCAAAATATAATCCCTTAGTTAATCTTTTTTTTTTTCACATTTTTACTCAATTACGTCCAAAATTGTCAAATCTACCCTTATTATCCACCAATTAACATAGTTTTAGAAGGAAATCTAGTACGAACTTTGTTTGATATAAAAAATTTCCCAATAAATTTTCTAAATGTCAAAGTAATAGTGTTATATATCGAGCATTCAAATAATTAATCCCAAATTTGATTCATATGTTTCATCCAATTAAAAACTTTTATTTTCGAAATCCCATTTATACCCCAAAACTGAAATGTTGTAAACAACTAATATGTACTCACTTCAATTATTCAACAAATTGGCATAATAAAGTTGTGTACAATTGAGGAGCATGGATTTCTCTGTTAATCATTGAACCCGATTTTTGGAGAAGTGCGATAATGATACCATACAGAGATGATGATACCGAGAGTTGACTTTTTTTGGAGTAATTGAGTGAAAAAGGTGCTAAGAATGATAAATTGAGAGACTAAGAAAGTATTTCTTAGGTTGTTTTTTTTGTAAGAAAAAAAAATAGGGTTACGTTGTAGGACTTTAAAAAATAGAGGGTTACCTTGTAGAAAATTTCACAATTCAGTTGGCCACGTCACATATTTAACAGACAACTTGACGGAAAAAATAGTTAAGGGTTACGCCAATACGTATTAATAGTGTTGAGGGTTACTACATGTGATATTTCAAAAGTAGGGTTACCACGTAAAATTTGAAAAAATACAGGGTTATCATATAGAAAAATTCTAATTTTATTTAACAAAATCGGAAACTAATTAAAAAATAAGTTCATGCTTTATTTTCGAGGATCATTTAGCGAAATACCTAACTAGGGGATGAATAAAATCGGTTAGTATAGGCCATCGACTCCCTAAGAAATGCAAAGTATATGTTATTTAGTTAAAAATATTCCTTTTAAGTTTGGATCGTACTCATCCTAGCTCCTAGGCCTCCTACTTTGTTGATAATAGATGTAGTAAAGATCTTCTATCCCACTTTTGTGTCCCATTATGTGTTCCACCACATTTATCTTCTAACACATCACTTATTGTAAGAAAAAAAATATGTAATTTATATATTAAATGGTTGATGTATCAAAATGTGAATGAAGTAGGACACCAAATGAGACATCATATCAAATAGGATAGAGGATCCCCACTCTAACACACGCTCCTTCGACTTGATTACAAACAAATTGCATGAAAAATCGGCAAATGGCTCAAGGAATGACCATGGACTAGGGGTGATAACGATTAGCGCCGAGCACGAGCTTGGGCTTGCTTGATTTATGCTCATGAAGAGACCTCGAACTTAGACGCACGAGTTTAAAGAACAGAGCTCATTATTATCAAGTTTGCGAGTTTAAATTTGAACTTGAACCAAAGTCGAGCTTAACCCAAGCCTACATACGGCTAATTGTTAAATCTCTCTTTTTCTTTCCTTCGATATTTTTCAATAACTTGGGATTCAAAGGTTATATATAAAAATATTGGACAAGTTGTTCGTGAGCGATCTCTTCTAATTATAACCCTTGTCTCCTACCCATGGACAATAGATTTGATATTTCATTCAAAGATCTTCACACTTTTGCCGAGCTAAAGAGACGATTTTTTGTTTTACAAAAAAAAAAGTGGCCAAAGCATAAGAGAAGAATACCTAGGGAAGGGGCATGTCGAAGGAGCCATGTCATGGCAGAGTAGTAGTCTGCGTAGGCAATGGCGACACCCGGGTATTGGCCTTCTAAATCTTGGATGGCTTCATTCAAATGTTGATTGTGGAACTGTGAGAATTCATTATACTCTTTGAGACAACCAAGTTCATCATACTTTGATGCATCATTTGTTCTAAACATAACTAAATAAATCGGCACGCAGCCAATTGGAAAGTTTCCTGGCACCACTATGTTCTTTGCCCCAAGCTTGATTACTTCCTACAGTTAAGCATCTGAGAATTTTTAGTAATCTAGTACTTGTATAATTGATTTATATAGCCATCATACTTCGTAATCACTTCATAATACTTATATTTATTGATATACGACTTACTCGGACGGCATTTTTAATGGCTTGTACAACTTGAGGTACTAGTGCATACAATTCGTTCATCGTCCTTCCTTGAGCGAAGGCAGAATTATAGTCATTGCCACCGATTTCTCCCATTAACACCAATGATTTTTGTAATCTTCTGCAATCTGCAAGTAAGATAACACACCTCTCGTTTAAATACTAGGGAGTAATTCTATTAACTGTTTGAAAGACATATTCAAACAGAAATAAATTTAAATGTCAATAGACGATACAGTATTGAGCTAATATGAGGTTATGAGGCTGGTGTTCGTTTATACGCCATTGCTCGAGTATACTTCGTAAGAACTTTTGAAATTCGAAGACATTGGAGCGATATTGAACTAATAGTTACATACCTAAGGGATTGTGACAATATGAGGCGAGATGATATTTAAACCAGCGAAGTTGCGTAGACAAGGAACTGTAGGTGGTGGTGGAAGACACGTTGATGGTGGCCAAAGAGATATAATCGAGAGCAGTCGCACCAGCTACCGCGAAATTGGCTCCATGTGTGAAGTCGCTTCCTCTGTCTAGAAATGGGTTTAGCAAGGGAAGGTGGAAGAACATAGCTATCAATTCAAAACAAGAAAAATTGATTAGTGGTAGTTAGACAATTTAGCCATATGCTATCTAAGTAAAAAT
Source organism: Heliosperma pusillum (assembly GCA_022085475.1). Taxonomy (NCBI): domain Eukaryota; kingdom Viridiplantae; phylum Streptophyta; class Magnoliopsida; order Caryophyllales; family Caryophyllaceae; genus Heliosperma; species Heliosperma pusillum. The sequence goes on along the minus strand of JAIUZE010045882.1, from coordinate 11,567 downwards.
TAAGAAAACCTAGAAAAAAAGTTCAAAAATCTAATAGTGATAAAATTTCGTACAATGTTAGATATCAACTAAATTAATGTTGTTAAAACGGAACAAGGCGACATTTGCTTGTATTCTTACGTTAACTTACTAAGTTTCTTGCAATTTTAGATGTCGAGTCCATAGACTACACCACCACTTATAGTACAATCAGTGATGTAGTTTTGAACTTTATTATAAAGTTTTCGAGTTTTGTTTCAATGATTATGAGCTTTATTAAGAATTTTCTATACTTGTTCACTTAAACATCAAGCTTAACAATATTACTCCGTATCATATAACACAAAAATATTACATATACAACTCACTTATTAGTTACTCCGTATTTGAGTTTGGAGGTCAAAAAAATTAAAATGTACGGAGTAGTTTATAAACCTTGATTGTTGTACAATGCTAATGCTATTGTACAAGTGAAGGTGTAATTCTATTCGTATTAGACATCAATGTTATATACTCGTAGCTGATTACATTATTTACGAGACCTTTTTAAGTTGTTGAGGTAATGCGCTTGTGGTTGTTGGTTGAATATCAGTGGAGTATCACGGTTGTTAGCCGAACTTGTCCATACTCTTCTAACTAGTTTTTTTGATGTAGTCAGCTTGCTATACTTCAAGAATCAATGCATATACCATGCCCCAAAAATTTTAAGCACTTTCGTATTCTTGCGTAATCTAGGAAAATATGACCATTCTTAGTCACTTTCACTGATCATGGGCAAAAACAACACACATTTTAGAAAACCATTACCACTCAATAAAGAAAATCAACTAATTAAACTAAGATTAATTTTGCGTGTCATGAAGCGGATGTCGGTTAATAAAAAAGGTATTAGTTTAATGGTTAAAAAGTTGGTTGTCAGAACCCATCTCATTCAAAACCTTACAGTGATGGTTGAAGCGTAATCAATGATCTTTTACTCTAACACACCCTACATACGAATTTTCTTTGAGCTTGAAGTGTAGATGCACGACATACCTCCTTATACTGCTAATATTCCATTTTAAAAAGTGCAGGTGGTCGATTTAAATCTATGACCTCTTGGTTACAATGACTCTGGTACCATGCGAAAACCATTTTAACCAAAATCTTATAATTTTATATTCTAATAGTGGTATCATGCATGATAATAGCTCACGAGTTCCAGTCCCTCTCCCTATATTGTATTTCCCTTACGCGTCATTTAACACCAAACAAATGAAGCAGATGTCAGTTATTATAAGCAATTCAATCATTAGAAGATAAAATCTACATAATTGATTTATAAAAGCCTATAACTTAGGTTATCTTAAGGAAAAAGAATTGCATGGTATGAACATACCAAAGAAATCCACCATGAGGAGGCCATCAGAGCAACGCCCGGTAGCACGACGGAAATACGTCTGGCCATAAGGCAGCCTTGCAAAGTTAACGGCACGTCCATTCCATTCGCGGACTAAATTCCCGGTGTCGGAAAGGGAATCACCAAATTGGTAAATTGCTTCAAAGTGCATTGTGGGAATTGTACCTACGTTTCTTGTAAGCAAAGATGTCATTCCCTTTGTTGTTATAATAGCACAAACTATGATGAACAAGTGCAATAACAACAAACTCATTTTGATAATTAATGGAGGAATAATAATGACTCGATCTTTTGGTAGGAGGGGATGGGTTGTTTATATAGGCTGGGGTAAATGGAATGATTATGGGGAGAGTTACTTGTATCTTTTTCAAAGATTATGGGAAAATGGTATGTTCGATTTTATTTGACTACCTAGGTGATGGTATGGGAGAATACGGATCCCATGAGATGTTACACATCCAACTCGATAATTTTTCTACCTTAATCTCACACCGAATAAGCAAATAGTTTTGACGGACAAATATTTATTAGTACCTCGATCTAAATTTTATTATTCGGACCACTATAATTAAGAATTTGTGAGGTGTTAATTAGTTTGATGTCAAAATTTACATTTGATTAATAAAATAATAAATACTCCGCAAGTTCTATTCAATTGCTTAAGTTTGCTTTATACACATATATCATTGCTCGTTTTCTTCTGTTCATATCAATCTCTAGTTATATACTACAGAGTAATTAAATAATAATAAAAGTTTGGTATTCATTATGTATTCGGTAAAACAATTTAAACAAGATCTCACATAAATATCTTTTATCTTTTATATTTTAAGTATTAAGGATTCTCATCACTCAGAATATATAGTGCAAAATAAAAAGGGGTATTCTACATGTTACCCATATGTTTTTTTTATTTTCTAAGCGGTACCCCTCCTTGTCTTCTAAATAACTTTGACCGTGTATAATTCATTATCACGAATTCAGAATGGGATGATTCTTTTTTTCAAATTGATCGTCATCTCGAGATCCTTGATTTGAAAAAAAATATTGTCAATTTTTGAACGTGTTTCAAGAGTTATGGTCGGTCAAACGTTTTAACCAAATAAACTTTAACCGACTCTATCTCATGCCTACGAGTTTATAAAGTAACGATTTTTTTTCAAATAGATCGTCTTTACGAGATGTTTAGTTTGAAAAAGAGTGTTGTCGTTTTTTGAGTTTGTAACTATGGATTATAAACGGTCAAAGTTTTTTAGCTTAAAAAGAGGTGTAACATGTAGAATATGTAAAAACTACGGGGTATCATATAGAATATCCAAAAAAAATGTAAACAATCAAACGGAATTGAGAAAATACTTTCTGTCTTACAAAATTTAACTAGTGTATATCATGTGAAGGTCGATTGTGAAATTTAAAAGATTACGGAGTATTACATATGGAACGGAGTGGTGGTATTTTTTGGCTTGTGATTCAATCAACCAAGTGATCAAGTATTGTTTGTGTGCAGACATGGCAAACTAACTACCAAATCTCGCTTTCTAGGCAGAAAAGACATGAAATGTATGAATGTTAGTACGGAGTATTAGATTTAAGCACTAATGTGAGGAGATGATATAAAATGAAAGATGAGATTTTCTTGTTTAAGCAATGTGCAATTATGTACCAATGTATCATTACATTCTTATGACTAAACCAACTTAGTCGGTTCATGCTTACTAACAAGTATAAAAAAATAAGAAAGCCGTGACATACCTTAGAAGCTACTGAACTGAGAGGACGATATTATCGAGCAAATTATTTAGCCTAATTTTTATCAATATTTATTTTGAAGCATGCACCAAGGCAAAATCATTGGTCCGTAAATCTTTGCTTTTGATACATCATACACAACGAGTTAAGGACTATGTGATATCCGCGAGTATCTTTTTACTCATTATAATGTATGTTGTTCGGCTTGTTCCTAATTAAGAGAACTAGAAAAGGGAACGTATTAGTCCCGATCATGTATTTGCCTTTACTTTGAAACAAGAGAAATTTATCACCAATAATCCCAACTTTTAACGTTCTTCCACTTTTAATCCCGATTTTGAATCTTCGCAAAATAATTCCAAGTTTGAATCGTCATGTATTCTGTTTTTTTGACCCAAAGTTAATGATTTTAACTTTTCGTTAAAAATCCTACACTAAACTTGTTTTTAGAATAACTCAAACATGTTTTCGAGAGTTGGAACTAATCAATTTAACATAACATGGTTTTGAGCCTAAATTATTACAAAAAATGTCATGTCAAACGAATTAGACTAAATACAAAAGTTATTAAGACCCAAATTCAAAATTATTTTAAATTGGGTAAATCTGTTCTGAAAATAGATTTTGACTTTCTTGAAATGAAAGTTAGTTGTTAACTTTTACCGAAAAACTATCGTTTTTAACCTTAGGTCCAAATATAAAATAGTCATGATAAACTTGAGATTATTCTGGGAAGAGTCAAACTTGGAATTAAAAATGGAAGAATGTCAAAACTTGGGATTATTGGTTTTAAATTTTCCTTGAAACAAAGACCAAGGACGTGGGAGGGAACATTTGCGGGTAGTGGTAATGAATGATAACTGATAAGTAGACAATAGTCTCATTGAGTAACCAAATTAATTACCTCGAAAACCTTATCAAATGAAAAATAAACTAATAAATGAGAAACCTAAAAATAAAAAGGGGCAAACAAAAGATCGGACAGATGCCATAATAGATTAATAGATTGAAAGAAACTAAGTCATTATTTGTTACAAGTACTATCTCTTTTGACACAAATTCTCATTTAAGACGGGATTCGTCTTAAACTTAAGACGGGTCAAGTCCCCCTTCACAAAGAACAAGTCGAGGGGCAAGTGGGGGCATTCATTTTCCTCACTTATCCCCCCACTTGCTCTATGTGCTGCTCTTTTGAGGCACTCCAACGTTTCGCTAGTGGAGGGAACTCTGTTCTTTTTGTTATAGGTACATCTGACGTTACGACTTACAAGAATACATCATTTGCATTAACTTGCTGCCTGTTTTTACTTCCATTTAACGACATCTTTTTATTCTAGAGTAACTAATACTCCGTATATGTCAAGTATCCTTTCTCCAATTGTACTCCTTATATGTCAAGTGTCCTTTATCCGAAAGTGAAATTAAACAATCATTATGTACACCCGTCTACAACTCATAGTACGCCAAAATCAATACGAGAACTGAAACAACAAAAGAGAGGATGCTACATGAGCTTTATAGCCCTAAAGTTGGAAGCACTAAGCCAGTAATCCGACATGAGTTGGTGTTGCATTAGACGGGGCGATCTGTCATATTGCTTCATATAGGTTAAGTCCCCTCACAAAAGAACAAGTGGGGGATATGGATAATTCCCTCACTTGCCCAACTTGTTCTTTGGTAAATGGGCTTGACCCGTCTAAAATAATAAAATGGGTCATGCCGTCTGAAACAAGAATTTGTCATGCAACATTAAATTTTCTGAATAATTGACGTTTTCATTATTGTTCAATTTGCCTTATTTAAAATTTTGTGCCTTCTAAACCACAAATTGGGAAGAATTATGTTAAGCGCTTATTGTTACAACAATAGTTTATATAACAGTAAGTAATAAGATTATCTGATTGTTGTGGCGTGACTTTAGATTACCGTCCAAAAATCGTTTATGCCCCGTCTACTACACACGGTCTCAATGGCATTCGACTCCCAGAATTACACAACGGCTGCCAACTTCGTATAGGGAAGAGAGCAAATGAGAACCACCATAAACATTTCCAAGACTGTTAATAGTTCAGTGACAGATGGCATTTTTGTGATAAACATGAAAAATAAGACACAATTATTTTGTGGAGAAGAATAGGAGAATTAATTGATTGTTTGTTGGGCTTTTCAAATGTCGTGGAGGAGCAGGTATTCAGGGGCGAGGCCAGAAACTTTTTGTATGGTGTAGCAAAATTTTTGAAACCTCTGATATATGTCATCTTTGTTCAAGAATCGCTATTTTTATATTACGAGACAATTTTAAAAAAGACGGGAGTCTTCGTCGTTGGGGAAAAGATAGGAATTAATGACTTATACAAGTAGTTATCTTATATGAATATAACACAATAGAATAAAATAAATAATAGGTTTACAAAACTAAATATAGCCACTAATACTAATTAATCATCAAGGCAACAAGTACTATTTAAAATTAAATTTAAGACAAGTAATTCAAAAACATTATCCCCAAATACATCTAATTTCATATATAAAAAAGTAACAAACAATAAAATTACTTGCCTTGTTCTTTATTTTGTTTTCTGTTAACAGCCCTGCTCCTCAAAATAAGGACTTGGAAAAAGTAAAAATATTGGGAGAAAAATACAGAGTAATTATTTCGTATATGTAATTGATGGAAATTGTAAGGTTTTAGGTGATAAGTTGTGAAAAGTCATTAATTACTACTTGACTACTTTCATACTCTCGGAATTACTCATTAATGGTATAGGTAATGAGTATTAAAGTTATTGAGAGATTAATATGTAGTCATAAATTACTCATTAATGGTGTAGCAAACATCCACTTTTCTCAAAAAATTCCCAAGGAATGGTGTAGCACCTGCTACACCATGTTATAACATGGACTCGCCCCTGCAGGTATTTATAGCCAGCTGAAACACAGTAGACAACCTAAATGTAAGGTATTCAATGGCTCCGTCAGGAATATAGCCTGTCAGTCTGCAAAGAGACTGAGAAGAGGGTTTTGCAGACTGAAAAGAAAAATTATAAGAACTGCCACAAGCAACTATAGACTGCAGACACAAGTAAGCTCTACTGATTTTGTGTCAGTTAAATAAAAAATAAAAATAATCTGTCTAGGGTCCAAAAGGTGGGCAATCCCACACCGCAGATACTTTACCAAAACCCCAAAGCCCGAGCCCGAGCCCGAGCCCGAGCCTGAGCCTGAGCCTAGTTATGGCATGGTGTGGCGCGCGCACGCACATGTGTGGTTGGTTAGATACTTAACACACATTTACCTAGTAGTGTAGTGCAAGGGGTCATATATAAACCCATAAAACTAATGTTTCATTGTCAATGTGAGACAAAAATAACACTAGTAGGAGCTTCTTTTGAAGCATATTTCAAACTTTCCCCCACATGATTCAAAAGGAGAATCAGAAAAAAGAAGACTATGGCAACGAAGATTCGGTGTTAAAACACGGGTGTCTTCTGGACTTTAACCAGTGTTCAGTGACATACAATCAGTCTAATAAATTGCCATTCTAGGTGGATCAAGGCCGTTTACCTTCAAATTGTGTTGCTTTGAGTTTAAATGCGCACTTATCGACTCTTAGATTAGGGTGAGAACTCGCAGCATTTATGAACTCATCATGAATAAAACATTGTAAATTTCTTTTACCTCGATTGATTAAGTGCTCTTTCAATTGTATTTCCTGGTATTTTATGAATGCCTCTAAAGATTTCAAGCCACAAGAATCTCTTAGGGGTAGGGCAAGGCCCCCTCCACATTCATATATGTGAGTTAATCAAGTGTGACTATAACAAACTATCCTTTTTGGGACTATAAACTCATTTAAAGCAAATGCTCAATCATACAAAATGATAGGAAAAACACATACAAAGTATCCTTTTTGGGACTATAAACTCATTTAGAGTAATTGTGATTTGATCTTGATATTAGACTTTGTATGTAACACCCGCAAATGTACCCTATTTTTATAGTACAAATATTTTACGGACACTTTTCAGCGAAATTAAGTTTTAATTTAGAATTTAATTTTCCGAGTCAAATTTAGAATTTCCGAGTTCGTATTTGAATATTACGCGAGATTTCAAGTGAATCCCGTCTTAAGCCGTCTTTGATTTTTTTTTCTCTTGACTTTTCCACTTACTCTCTTCTTATACTCCCTTTAACCTAACTTTCCCTCACAACTCATTTCTTTCTTCTTCTCTAAGAAAACCCCATAAAACCTAGTTTCCATTTCTTCCAAGCTTAGATTTGTCATAACTCATTCGTTTCTTGCTCAAATTCACGTAAGTTCGTCTTATTCTTCCCCTCTCATCTTCCTCTATCCGTATTGGTAATAAAATTACCGTCTTTCTCGCTTTTTAAATTATCCGTCTTTCTCAAGGTAAATTATATTCATCTTTTGTTATCTAATTGTAGGTGGAGACTTTCTAGAAATCGATTAAAGACACGAAAAGGTAACGGTGAAGGGTTACTCGATATCATTTACGTGTTTTACATGCTTCTATGTTAGAATTCGTATTTAGAATACGATTAGAAAGCTTAGGATTCATGTTATTGATGATGATTGTTGTTAGTTGATGATTGTTGATGATGATACTTGTTGTTTGTGGAGAATTGATATGAGAATTGATATGAGAAGTGATGATTTATGATAATAGTTGATGATGGTTGAGTTTAGAACAAATTGGAGTTGTCTTGACCCAAGTCACGGTCGTGAAACTCAAGTCACGAGCGTGAAATAGTGGCTGATCAATTACCCTTGCGTAACAGAGGATTTCACGGGCGTGAAATACAAGTCACGGTCGTGACTTGTGCAGTTTCACTGCACTGACCCCTTTTCGTAAAATAATCATATTTCCTTCGTTACTTGCTTGTTTTGGGCTTGTGACATCCCGATGGAACCGTAAGAGGATAAGCTATAACCTCAACTTGGAATTTCTGTATTATCATATCTAGAACTCTAGTTATGACCGTTTGAAGTGGACCCTTGTTTTAGTTAGTTTCCAAACTCGTTGTTTTGAGATAAGATCTATGTTTCCTATTTATTATGCTTCTTAAACTTGGTCTAATGCTTATGTATCATGTATTGATTCATGTTTATCATATTTACATTTATATAATGCCCTATTCTCATGCTTGTGACGGTTTATGGTATGTTCCACGTTGAGTCGGTTTTTACAAGTGTTACGGTTTGAGCACTATTTTGGTATGTGCTTTGTACTCTCATTCCCTTGGCTACCTCCACGTTCGTAAGGCTGGAATATCGGAACGGGGATGTATCCTACTGCTTAATTGCATGTGTTAGTGAGCATACGACGACGTTGTTGAGAGGCGAACGCTATGCGTTGATCGACCCGGCCGTCAAATGTTGTGTACTTGCGAGGTGGTGTTATTTGCATGTAGCGTACCGCTTGTTATGAGGCTTGTGCTCTTTTTCGCCTCTTTCGTGAATTTTCTACCGAATTGGGGTACTGGCGTCAATGAATTGACCGAGTCCTTGGATGCGTAACGTTTATCGCATGTTCGAATCCGGAAATGTAATATTCGCGATAGCTGGCCAGGTTTAGACTAGGACCCGATATTTATATCGTCGTGCTACCAGGAGGAAATTAGTCTACAATATACTACATGTGCATCGTGTCTGCTTCAGGGAAATTGATGTTCTCGTGGATGCCTTTTAATCATACTTGCCATGTACACGGTGCTAGTGTGTTTCATTTACCGTGAGAGATGTCGTCTTTGTGTCGTTGTGTTTGGATGCGTGATTACATGATTGTTATTCATGATCATTGCATGACTTGGCATGGTTTTTTTGTCGAGTCCATGATTGTTTATTCATGATAATCATTGCATGACTTGGCATGGTTTGTTTGTCGAGTCTCAATCTTATCAAACTTATACCGCTAACGGTGAGATGTAAGTCCTAGTGAGCGTATTCGGTTGCCTAAGAGTGTCTTCCCCGAGTCTATCTATAGCATGATGATTACGGATTGTACTTCATATGCTCTTATCATTATATATTGAATTGCCTATCTATTCTTATCGTATTTCACATGTATATCTATATATGCATGCTTCTACTTTTTTATTTCCTTCCTTCTATGTACGTTTAATGTGATATGGCGTTGGCGACCCGGATTTCTCCCCACTGACTGTGGCGTTCATGTTTTTCATGGATTAACAGGTTGCTTGATTTGGATGGCTTTTTGCTATGATATTTTGGGTTCGGGTGTTAGCTAGCGGGCGTTGTCCCTGGATTGAAACACCTCTAGACGATTTTAGCTAGTTTGCTAAACACTTTGACATTTATAACATTTTGAGAGACTCCGTCTCTTGTTGTAGTATATTCGTACTTTGGTTTGTAATATTTGACATGTTTGGAGCTAGTGTCCTCCACAGTTAGTGCAATAACATAAATAAATCGCTGTAGGTTCACAGGGTATACTTTGTATAATAATCAGTTGATTAACGTTTATCAATAACGGTTGGCTTGCTAGATAAGTTTGACGTTATTGTCATACAGATGGCGGTGATCAACTGGTCCCTAAAAGTCACACCTATAGGATGTGTTTGAGAGATGTGATTATTTGATAAAATAATCATATTGATACCCTATTATATGACTAAAAGGTTAGTCAGTGTATTTGACTAAAAGGTTAGTCAATGTGATGATGAGACGAAAGTTAGCTGAGACGAATTAACTGTAATTCGTAAAATTGAATATAAAGAGTTATATTTAATTATAGTATATAATGTAAGCTAATTAAACATAAACCGTTATAATTAATTGGCAAATTATAAATATACGGATATTTATAATTAATGATGGATTATAATGTCGGTCCATGTAAATACGACGATTATAGTATATTACATTATATTGGAAGCTAAAATGAACAAAAACGAATGTATCCAGATACACTCGGGTTTTCGGGTCAATGGGTAGTTATTTGAGGAGACTAAAATTTTCTCATATAAAAACCAAAAAGGGCCGTGAGTTTTTAGGAGAGTAGAAAAGTATAAATTGAGTTTTTGTCTTTTCTAACCTAATTGATTGACTACTGCCTCCATCTCATCAAAATATCACACAACAGACAAAAAGTTGACAAGAACTTTTGACAAAATTACAAAACAAAAGTTAACAGTAACTTTAGTTCTCTTTCTAGCATAAGAGAAGGGTATTTCTCATACAATCTTGGGTGCAACGATTAGGAGGATATCTACCTTGATATCTCTGTTCTTTACGCCAATTGCTAGGACCAAAGGTTCAATTCGTTTTCTTTTTATTTTACATTGTTTTCATATTTATGACTTGCATTCATATTATATAATTTTGTTATAATCCTAAATGTTAAGGGGATGTAAACTGTTATTTCCCACAAGTGGTATCAGAGCTTTTGGCTACAAAATTATATTATATGTTTTTCATTTTTATGAAATATAAATTTGAGAAAAAAAAAAATTTGATTTTACCGAAAAAAAAAATGTGTCACGGCTGGATTTTTTTTTGTGAAGCCGTGTGATGTTTTTTTTTAGGGTTTTGTTGTTTCCATTGTTGATTTATTGATATTGTTATTTTAAAAGGTTAAAATTCAATATAATAAATTTGTGGTTGTTTTAATTTGATAAGGATTAAATTAAAATAAGATGGAATTGTTTTGATTTTGATGTTACTATTTTTTAGGATTCATTGTTTTAATTGATGATTTTTGTACAATGATTCAATTTTAATGATGTTCAAAGCGATTGTGATTAAATGAATATAACGATAATCGATTTAATCATGATTTAGATGTTCATTTTAAAAGGTTAAATTGAATAATCTAGTTTGAATCAATATTTAATAACGATTAGATATTGAATTTTGTACCGATCTAGCAATATATGCAACACCGAAAAATTTTCAGTACTGCTGCCCGTGTTATTGTGCTGCTACTGTTCATATATAAAAAAAAAATAAAAAAAAATTTCTGTTTTTTTTCCGTAGCAGCAGTTTTTTTTGATGTTTTTTTAATTTGTTTTTCCGGTTGTTTATGTTTAAACCGTGGAATATTAAAAAAAAAAAAAAAAAAATTTGTGGTACTGTTCACGTGAACAGTATCCCGTAGAAAAAAAAAAAAAAATTTTTAGTTTTTTTTTTTTTTGACATTATAAAGATAATGTTTGTTTGTTTGTTATTGTGAAAAGGTTCACAATAATGATACTCAATTATTTTAAAAAGGTTTAAAATAAAAATGGATTATGGAAGATTAAAATTGTTGTGGGCAATTAAGGAATTGTCACATAATTTTGATCGGTTTGAATGGTGGTTTGGATAATTAATAAACATAATTAATGAATTATGTTTTGTAGTATTAATTTATATAGTTGATGCATTTTTTTGAATGAATGAATGAATGGTTTATTTTAA
>JAIUZE010045881.1:0-34856 GCA_022085475.1 Heliosperma pusillum | reverse complement strand
TTACTTTGTGACTTGCAAGAGACTCTAGTAGACTTTTAGATCATTTCTAAACAACAACCGTCCCTGAGAGCGACACTCTTACTACACCACTATTTACCTACATCAAAATGGCGCCGTTGCCGGGGCTGGTGTATGTTTTATTTGATTGTTTTTAGTTTGCTTTAGTTTTTTTGCCTCTTGTCTTGAGAAACCTAGTTTCTCGAGGCATTCTCACCGTTTACATTTAGTTTTCTTGTATGCCCAGGCGAGCTCCCCCAAAGAATCAACCTCCAATCGATCCCGAGATCGAAAGGACCTTTAGGAGACTTCGCAAAGTCTTCAAAACCGCAAGTAGAGGCTCTTTTTCAAACCCGATTATCACAACGGAGGAGCTTTTACCTTCAATTGAAGAAAGGGAAATCCGGGAAAGTAACGAGATAGATATTGAGCATCCAAGTGTAGAGAATTGGGAGGATATTGTGCCGATTGCGGAATTTGTGAATCCTTTTGGAATCCCACCAACCATCCCACAAGACATCCAACCACCCCCTCTTCTAACAATGCCTAAATTCTCATCTCACTCCATTCCCACGGAAGATACTCTTCCAAACACCACCCCCGTACCACAAAATCTCACCGGAAATTTCATTGCTAAAACCGCTTTTATCCAATTGGTAAAGAGAAACCAATTTGGAGGTATGCCAAGTGAAGACCCTCATCTACACATGGAGACTTTTTGTGATTATTGTGATGCCGTTTCTCAAACGGGAGTGACTCAAGACCAAATCCGATGGGTCTTGTTTCCTTTCTCTCTTATTGGAGCGGCAAAACGATGGTTGCAGAGTCTTGACAAGGTCGCTCTAGGTATTGACTCATGGAAGAAGCTAGCTCTAGCTTTTTATCAAAAGTTCTATCCACCGGAAAAGACAAATATGTTGAGAGCTAAGATAACCGGGTTCAAGCAAAGGGATGAAGAGTCACTCTATGAAGCTTGGGACCGATTCAAGGAGATTATTCGTTCTTGCCCTCACCATGGTTTGAGTGAGTGGTTCTTAGTACAACAATGTTGGAATGGACTTTATGAAGATGCTAGAGGAATTTTGAACATGGGATCAAATGGAAGGTTCACGGAAGTAGATGATGCTCAAACTTGGGCAAGAATAGAGGAGATGGCGGCCCATAACTCACAATTTAGTAGGCCAAGGCAAACTCCTAGGGGAAGACATGAAGTGAGCTCCCTTACCCAAATGGGAGCCGATTTTGGAGCTCAACTTAGCTCTTATATGGAAGCAATGAACCTCAAAATGGACCAACAAACGGCTCTATTCCAACAAGCTCAAAGTTCATTAACTCAACCTCCTATGCAACAAGTGAATGCTATGGTGATGGCACCAAGCTTACCTCAAGGGGTTTGTGAATGTTGTGGAACATTTGGTCATGATCCTCAAGAATGTAGAGGATCCGTGGAACAAGTGAATGCCTTTCAATCTTATAGGCAAGGAACCCCCTACTCCAACTTTTACAATGAGAACACAAAGAACCACCCAAATCTTTCATATAAAAGCCAAATGTTCAAAACCCTCAACCACAACCATATGTTGCCCCACCCATGAGAAACAATCAACAAAACTTTCAAAGACAACAATACAATCAAAACCAACCTTCCTACAATCACCCACAATACAACCAAAATCAATACAACCCACCACCACAAAATCAACCTCCCATGCAACCACAAGTTGGGGATCCAAACTTGGACATTCACAAAGCGATTCTCCAATTGCAAAAAGATAACCAAGCTAAAGATATTATCATCAATAACATCCTTGCCCACAATAAAATGCTTGAAACTCAAGTGACTCAAATAGCCTCGGGGAGTTCCTCTAGGGGAAAGGGTCAATTACCTCCTCAAGGTAACCCACCTAGAAATGAAACCGCCAATGCCATACATTTGAGGTGTGGAAAGAGTTATGAGGGGCCAAGAATGCCAATTGAATATGATAATGGAGAGGGAGACAAAGTGGAAGATGATGGGCAAATTGAAATTGAGGTTGTTGAATTGGATGATAAGGAGGAAGAGTGCTCTTCAAGTGAGCAAGTTGTTGTTGAGAAGAATGATGATGTGATAACAACAAACAAGAAGGTTGAGGAGCCTATTGTGATAAGGCTACCTTTTCCTTCTAGACAAGCCAAAACAAAACTTGATAAGCAACTAGGCAAGTTCATGGAAATTGTAAAGAACTTGAAGGTCTCTATTCCTTTCACCGACCTCATCACTCAAATCCCCGCCTATGCAAAATTTATGAAGGACATTCTTACAAGGAAGAAGTCATTGAGTGAAGTTGAAACCGTGGCATTCACCGGTGAATGTAGTGCATTTATACAAAACCCAACCCCTCCAAAATTGAAGGATCCGGGTAGTTTCTCCATCCCGTGCACCATAGGCAACATTACCATTGACAAGGCCTTGTGTGATTTGGGAGCTAGTGTGAGTGTGATGCCATACTCCATATGTGAAAAACTTGGCATGGGAGAGCTTAAATGCACAAACATTACACTTCAAATGGCGGACCGATCAACAAAGCAACCTTTGGGTGTGTTGGAGGATGTCCCGGTTCGAATTGGGAAATTTTTCATCCCGGTGGACTTCATTGTTCTTGATATGGCGGAGGATTCTCAAATCTCCATAATCCTCGGGAGGCCCTTCTTGCACACCGCCGGAGCGGTAATTGATGTGAAACAAGGGAGGCTTACTCTTGAAGTGGGGGATGAGAAAATCACTTTCAATTTGCAAAATGCCATGAAAGCCCCCAATCTTGGAGAAGCATGCTATTTCATTGCCATTATTGATGCCTTCGTTGAAGAAGTTACACCTAGCTTCTATATGAGGGACCCTTTGGAGGCTATATTGACTTTAGAGCCAAGGGATATCATGGAGGAGCTACATGGGTTTGAGTTCGACTTGCTTGAAGCAACTTTGGAGGGAGAAGAGCTTGATGAAGAACAACTCTTAAGACTTGAGTCTATCATCCAAACTTCTTGTGCGGTAGACATTGCGGTAGAGGTACAAACTCCTTCTCTTAAACCCCTTCCTTCTAACTTAGTATATGCTTATCTTGATGAGTCGAAGTGCAAACCGGTAATTGTAAATGCTAGCCTTGATGATGATCAATTGCATGCATTGTTGTGTGTGTTGAGAAAACATGAGAAAGCTATAGGCTATAGCTTGGATGATTTGAAGGGGGTTAGCCCCGAATTGTGTATGCATAGAATTCATATGCAAGATGACCATGAGCCAAGAAGGCAACCCCAAAGAAGATTAAACCCCACCCTGCAAGAGGTTGTCAAAGGTGAAGTCATGAAGCTACTAGATGCCGAGATCATCTACCCAATCTCTTACTCCGATTGGGTTAGCCCCGTGCAAGTGGTGCCAAAGAAAGGTGGCACCACGGTAGTGAAGAATGATAAGGATGAACTAGTGCCCACTAGGTTAGTGACGGGATGGAGAATGTGCATAGATTATAGAAGGTTGAATGCCTCAACAAGAAAGGATCATTTCCCCCTTCCCTTCATTGACCAACTCTTAGAAAGACTTGCCTCAAACAAGTATTTTTGCTATTTAGATGGATATTCGGGATTCTTCCAAATCCCAATTGACCCGATTGACCAATCTAAGACCACATTCACATGCCCTTATGGCACTTTTGCCTATAGGAGAATGCCCTTCGGTCTTTGCAATGCCCCGGCTACATTTCAACGATGCATGATGAGCATTTTTTCCGATTACATTGAATCTATCATGGAAGTTTTTATGGATGATTTTAGTGTATATGGGAAAGATTTTGATTTGTGCTTGCATAATTTGTCCTTGGTGTTGCAAAAATGTGAAGAAGTTAGTCGTGTTTTGAATTGGGAGAAGTGCCACTTCATGGTTAATGAAGGGGTGGTTCTCGGTCATCTTATTTCGGAAAAGGGTATCCAAGTTGATAGAGCTAAGGTGGAAGTGATTGAGCAATTACCCCCACCTTCAAATCTCAAAGGGGTGAGAAGCTTCCTTGGTCATGCCGGCTTTTATCGCCGGTTCATCAAGGACTTCTCCAAAATTGCTAAACCACTTACACAACTTCTCCTCAAGGATACCCCTTTCCATTTTACTAAGGAGTGTGTTGAGGCATTTGATAGGATCAAGGAAGCTCTTATTTCGGCTCCGGTCATGCAATCCCCGGATTGGGAATTGCCATTTGAGGTGATGTGCGATGCAAGCGATTATGCCGTTGGCGCGGTTCTTGGCCCACGGAAGGATAAAGCTTTGCATGCCATTTACTATTCTAGCAAGACCCTTGATGAGGCACAAGTCAACTATGCAACGACGGAAAAAGAGCTTCTTGCCATTGTTTTTGCTCTTGATAAGTTCCGTTCGTACTTGATTGGCTCCAAAGTCATTGTGTATATGGACCATGCCGCACTCAAATATCTACTTGCCAAGAAAGAAGCTAAGCCCCGCCTCATTAGATGGATCCTTCTCTTACAAGAATTCGATTTGGAGATAAGAGATAAGAAGGGGGCGGAAAATGCGGTGGCAGACCACTTGTCCCGGCTAAGCAATGATGGAAGTAAGGATGACATGCCTATCAACGATTCATTCCCGGATGATTTTCTCTTTGCAATTCATGAAACAATCCAAAATCAAGCACCTTGGTTTGCGGATTTTGCCAACTATATTGTGGGTGGGGTTCTTCCACCGGGCATCAACCACAATCAAAAGAAGAGATTTTTATTTGAAGCCAAGAGATACTTTTGGGATGATCCTTTGTTGTTCAAGGAGTGTGGCGATGGGATGTATAGAAGATGTGTTCCACAATGGGAGTATGATGAAATCATGAAGGGATGCCACTCCTCTCCTTATGGAGGGCACCATGGGGCAAGCAAGACCGTTGCTAAAATACTTCAATCCGGGTTCTTTTGGCCCTCTATGTTCCATGATGTCAAGCACTTTGTCCAAAGTTGCGATGCTTGTCAACGCACCGGCAACATTTCTTGGAGGAATGAGATGCCCCAAAGGGGGATTCTTGAGGTGGAAGTGGTTGATGTATGGGGAATAGATTATCAAGGCCCCTTTATTTCTTCAAGAGGGAATAGGTACATTCTTGTGGCCGTAGACTACGTGTCCAAATGGGTGGAGGCGGTGGCCTCCCCTACCAACGATGCCAAAGTTGTCATCAATTTCTTAAAGAAGATTATTTTTCCCCGGTTTGGAGTACCTAGAGCTCTAATAAGTGATGGAGGAAAGCACTTTCATGAAAAACGACTCGACTCACTACTTCTCAAATATGGTGTTCATCATCGTACCGGTTTGGGGTATCATCCCCAAACGAGTGGGCAAGTCGAAATCTCCAACAAAGAAATCAAATCTATCCTTGAAAAAGTGGTTTCAAAGCACCGCAAAGATTGGAGTTCAAAGCTCGATGACACATTATGGGCATATAGGACGGCATTCAAAACTCCTATTGGAATGTCGCCTTATAAGTTGGTGTATGGCAAGTCTTGCCATTTGCCCATAGAGCTTGAATACAAGGCATATTGGGCGATCAAAGAACTAACTCTTGATGCGAAATTGAGCGGTGACAAGAGATTACTCCAATTACAAGAGCTTGAGGAGTTCCGGCTCAAATCTTATGAAAATGCCCAATCTTACAAGGAAAAGACCAAACTCATTCATGACAAGAAGATCCTCAAAAGGGATCTCCAATGTGGAGACAAGGTCCTTCTATTCAACTCAAGGTACAAGCTATTTCCCGGGAAGATCAAATCCCGATGGTCGGGACCATTCTTGATCACCGAGGAAGGGAAATATGGGGATTTTGAGTTGGCAAGCAAAGATGGCCAAAATTTCAAAGTGAACGGGCAACGAATCAAGCTTTATAAGGAAGGTTCTCTCGTAGGAGCAGTCGAGGCTTTGTACCTCAAGCCGACTACTCCTCATTAATTTTGAACAAGAATGGGTTTTGTGAAGTCCCCTAAGAATCACAAATTTGTAAATAATTCTAACTCACTTGACTAGTGTTCGATCGATTTTAGTTTGCATGGAAATTAATTAAATTGACGATAATAAGGTCGAATTTCGTTTGGCTAATTGAATCGTTAATTAAATCAATTTCCCGTTACTTAGTTAATTTTGTACATTTTTAGTGTAATTTTTGTCAAAGAGAGTGTGAGGGAGGGATTTAATGTGTGTGTGTGATTATTTTTGTAAGTTGAAATGAACGAAACGTAGCGGAATGCTAAAGAAGGAGCGAGAAATCGAGCTAAGGATGAAGATTTTGAAGAAAAAGGGTCGAAAAAGACGAGTCACACTCGTAAGATTGATTTCACGCCCGTGAAAATTCAAGAAAAGCAAGGAAATCACGAATTCTCGGTTTCACGGTCGTGAAATGGCATTTCACGGTCGTGAAACTGTGGAAAACAATGCAGTAGCTTATCTAAAACAAGTCACGGTCGTGACATGAGTCTCACGGTCGTGAAATGGCACTTCACGGTCGTGAGCACCATTTCACGGTCGTGAAACGACTTGGACCGAGACTTCTTTTCTTTCCTTATCTTCTTTCTTTTCTTTCCTCATCCTCTCATTTCACAAACACAAACACATCTCACATAACCCTTATCTCTCCAAAAATCATCAAAACTCCCTCAAATCTTCACCAAACTCACTCAAATCTCTCCCAAATTATCACAAAAAGCTTCTTTCTTCAATCAAAAACACTTTGAGAACCATTTTTTTCCCTTATAAACACCAAAAAACCAAAAAAAATCGATTTTCAACCTTGGTTTTTCAAAAATCCGAAAATTTGAGATCTTTTTTTCTGGGGTTATTTTTTTGCTTTCTACTCCAATAGAAAGTTGTTTAGGGGCTAATTGAAGGTTTTTCTAGCATTTTTAATTGTTTTAGAAGCTTCCTTTGAGAAATTTTTTTTGGGAAAAAGCTTGATAACAATGGTGGGACAAGGAAAAGGGAAAGGAGCAGCAACAAGAGAAACAAAGAGACGGAGAGGCAGCGGGTCCAACAACCCGGACGCTAACGAAGACTTAGAGATTGAGCAACTTCCGGGTTTTCCGGAAGTCGTCTTTGAGACGGAGGCTCAACGACAAGCCTTCGCTGCCATTCAGGGGTTAGAGATGGAACCCACTGTTTTTCTTTGCCATGACATAATACGTCGTCTTGGCTTGACGGAAGCCCTGCGAAATTTTTTCGCAGTCTCAGGTATGACTACTCTTTATTCCATGCATGAGCTCTCCTACCGGAGTCTCACACTAGAATTTCTAAGTAGTCTAAATAGCTTGGTAAATGCTGAGAAAGTACCGTGTTTCAGCTTCCGTCTTGCTAATACCTCTCATGTTGTCCCAATGGTTGAGTTTGCTGCTATTCTGGGGTTAGATTTTCCCCCTAGGAGGGATACTGTAGAGCCAAAGGGCTACGATTTGAGCCCTCTTTGGATGGCTTTGACCGGTAGGACTTTGGTCGATTTCCGTAGGAATTCGGCCCTCCTAATTCACCACCCTGTGCCTCGTTTTTGGCATAGGTTAGTGTCGGGCACCTTCCTAGGGCGGCAAGAGTCGAACTACCTCACCCAGCTAGACTTGACCCTTCTAGAGTCGCACTTAAATGTGCAAGGACATAGGGTTGCCTTCACCTTCCCCTTAATGAATGAAATCTATAGGAGGTGGAGGAAGTTGGGTAGGAACACCATAGCCCGTAGGCAGACGGTGACCATGGGGGGTTTGGTTACTTTTTTGGCCAAGCACTTTGACCCAAATTTTAACAGCGACGGGAGGTACGTGGCTTTGACGGGGGGGACCCTTCTTGACGAGAATTCCCTAATCTACTCAAATTGGATTAGGCTTGACCGGGATAAGGGTTTTCTTTGGGTGATTAAGGGTGCAACCCCTTTTTACCTTCCTTGTCATAGACTCCCACTCTTTTACCCTAGGGACAACACTATGGAGAGGCGACCCAGCTACCTGTTGCCAGTGACGGCAGCAGGTGGTAGGGCCATTTCCAGTGGGGCTAGGGAGGAGGGAGAGTCTTCCCAGCCTCGACCCCGACCCGTTTCTAGACCGAGTCAGAGTGCACCCCAGGTAGCAGCGCCTGTTCCCCCTTTCCCCCTACCGCATATGCAGTTTCCCTACCCCCCACCCAGTTACGTGACCATCCCCCCTACCCCTTTGACTACCAGGGGTATACTCACCCCGACCCGACCATCTCCCCCCAGGGCGACTACTTAACCGGTCTGATGCAGAACATGCATCTGAACATGCATGAAGACCGGGTCAACAACTATTACGCCTCCTACCCTAACTACTTTTTGCTGGCCAACCAAGGGTACATTGACCCTAACGGTTTGATGCCAAGCTGGGCTCAACCCAATTTTTTGTTTCCCAACCAAGGAGACCGGGGAGGGGGCATGGAGACCGGGGGCGACCAAGGGAATAGGGAAGAGGGTGGTGGTGGTGGTGGTGGAGATGATGATGATGAGGATGATGATGAGGATGGTGATGAGGATGAGGATGTGATGGAGACCTTTTGAGAGGTTTTTTTTTTGTTTGATAATTGGAAGAGTCGGAGTGGTGTCTAGGTGACTTGTTTAGCATCTTCCCCCTCCCCTCTAGTGTGTGTCTCCTCCTCTCCTATCTTTGATTTGTATAATTTGTTTTCTCTAACTTGTAATTTGTGTGTTTTATTGGTTGGCCTCGGCAACATTGGAGGCGGGTGTCCATCCCATCGGACACCATTTTTTTTGCTCCCCATGAAAAATCCAAATTGACAAACAACCTTGCATTTAGCTTAGTTCATGCATCACGTAGTTAGGTGTCATTTTTAGACTTTCCCGTGGTTGGTACCCCCATGAGGGGCGTGCATTTATGCATTTTACCGCCACGATGAGACTCCGATATGGCACACTAGACTTTCTTGTGGGAGGTACCCCCATGAGGGGCTTGCATTTATGCACCTTACCACCACAATGAGACTCTAGATTAGCATATAGTTTAGTTTGCATTTACTTAGATCATGCACTTGTATTATATCATTTTGCATTTAGTTTTAGGATTTTTATTGAGTTCATGCATTTCATTTAGATTAGTTCATTTGCATAACTAACCATCTTGTATATATTGTTCATTTTGTGAATATTCATCAAAAAAAAATCAAAAATCCCAAAAACAAGTTTTTATTTCTTCAAAATATAAAAAAAATAAAATCCAAAAACATGTTCTTTCCTTTTAGAAAATATTCAAAAATCCAAAAACATGTTTTCATTTTGCTTTCAATAATCCTATTTCATACATTGAGGACAATGTTTGTTCCAATGTGGGGGATAGGAAACTATTCTCATAGTTTTTATTTTTTATTTTTATTTTTTGCATTTAAACCAAAAAAAAAAAAAAAAAAAAATCCAAAAAAATTGAAAATTTTGAAAAATCCTAAAAATTAGCTTGTTTATATCTTACTTTGTATATATTTGCATTGCTTTTTCTTCTAACCTCCATACATAGGTCCGCTACACATCGCTCAAGAGACTTATAGAAGGGATTAAGAAGACCGCCATGGTATGATCGTTCTTATTTCTTCCCCTTCTTTCTTTCTTTACTTCTTATCACATGAGGAGTTTGGAGGAATGGTTGATGATTGCGATGTTGATTTTGATGAATTGCCAGTTGTGTGACTTATGTGCTGTTAGGGGGTTTCATTAGATTAATTGTCACGTAGTTCACTAGAGCATTTGCATTAGTTTGTATATTTGTTGTTAAATTCTAGATCATGGCATGTAGTTGCATTTAGGAAAACTTTTTGGAATGCCTAATTTGGAAATTGAACAAGTTTGAATAGGCCCTTGTAGATACTCTTCTTGCTTAGCATTTCGCCTATTAAAATAGATTTTGAAACACCTTTTAATGTGTATTTTTAGTATAAATTTCGCACCGTTTCCTAGAGCCTAGTCAAGGGCTTGCATTTATCATCTTGACCATCCCCATGGTGTGAAAATTCCTTGGTGAACGCTTTCCTAGGTGACTCTCGAGGCCATGTAATTGTCCAATCATCACATTTCCCTATATTTGACAAAAAGGAAATTTTCCCATCAAAAGTCCAAAAATTGAGTTCAAACATAATAGAAAAAGAAAAGCTTGAAATTTTGCACATTCTTTGCCTTAGTCCTAGCTTAGGGAGTGCATATGGAGACTTCTAGGCTCTTCTAGAGTACCCTCAATACATATGGGGTCGCTCTAGATGTCGCTACGGCGAGGATTTGCCTATTGTTGGTCTCCGCCGCACACCTTTCGCTAGGCCACCTTGCTCTCAAAAGGCACCCAAATCAAGCACCAAAAAAATCAAAAACAAAAAGAAAAGAAAAAAAAAAGAAGCAAAATAAGAACTCAAACATCTCTTTTCCTTACATTTTTTTTGATGATTACTCCTACGTTGCATGGCTAAGAGGGGACGACCCTTCCTCTCACTTAGGTGAGAGGCGGAATTCCGATCCTACAGTGTCTTCTAACACCTTGGGGCCCTCACTTTCCATCCCGCCTTTACCACCCTTGACAAAGGTTTCTAGTAAACGTGAACGAATATACTAACTTTACACAATAAAGAGGTGATTTATTTCTATCTTTCTAGGCCTAGTTCTTTGTAAAACTAGTAATTACATAGGAATTTGCATACTTGAGATTTTTCCATTTTAGATGAATCCCGGCGCATGGATGAGGCATGTTGCCAATTGCTTTTGTTGATGCATTCTCATTTGTTTTGTGTGCTTTATTGCCTAGAATGCATCGAAGTTTTGGCAAGACCCCACTTGCCTTGCAAGAAGGTGTCCTACCTCATGGATACCTTGTTGTGAGTTGAAGGGACGGAGCAAGGCCCGTTAATTGCCTTGTATCGGTTAGGTTTAGCGTAGTTAATTAAGGGTCTTGACTATTGTTCATCCTTACTCGGGACGAGTAAGGGTTTGGTTTGGGGAGATTTCATTTTGGTGTAGTGAAAATAGTTGTGAAGTAGGGATGTCGATCTCAGGGACGGTTGTTGCTTAGAAATGATCTAAAGTCTACTAAAGTCTCTTGCAAGTCACAAGTAATTATGGGTTTTGGGTTTGTTGACTAAACTAAGGTAACAACAATTAAAAACAATAAAAAACGACAAAAGAAATCTAAGACGAGAAAGATAATCAAGTAAGAATCAATAAAAGGAAGGTCTAGGATTGATGGGTTCAAATGGGTAATTCGGGTTCTAGTGAGTCGGGTTCATAGTTGATGGGTAGTCAAACTTGGGCGCGGTGGATTGAGACTCTCGAACTTACAATCCCTCCCATATACCGAACCAAGCTAGCTCTCGCGTACACACGGTCGATACACCAACTATATGCAAATCCTAACATATTCCGAGGCTATCGATCTTACGGAAATGTACGATAAACATGAATCATGCAAGATTGTCAAACAAGCATTTCATCAAACATATAGTATGCAAAAGTTGGAAGAAAGACAATTAATCAACAATTTAAACCCGACTAACAAAGATTAACCCTCATTAAAACCCATTATCCCCCACTAATCCTAGATAGAACACTACTCACTCATATTCAAAGGGAAATTAACATTCACTAAAAATTGCATAAGGAAAACAACAACAACATTAAACATTTCCTAATTAACAATAAGTAGATAACAATAATTGAGACGAAAACTTAATTAAAAGCAAGAGTAAGTAGAGAAATTATACCAACTTGGAGAAAGATTAGAACTTTGATATAAATACCAAGATTTCGTCACAAATCTTTGGAGATAACCCAAGTTCATACACTAAACCAAGTCGAAATCACTAATTAACCGACTAATTTGCTTAATTAGGAAAGATTAATACAAGATTAAATACTAATTATATGAAAGTTTCAGATCTAGGGTTTCGTGCCCTTTAATTACATAAGAGGGTCTATATATAGGTTTACAAAATGAAGGAAAGATGGGCCTCGAGAAGCTTCATGGACTGACAAAGTCACGACCGTGAAATGGGCTTCACGGTCGTGAAAGACGTCTCACGACCGTGAAACTCCATTTCACGGTCGTGAAGGAGTTGGCAGAGCAAGGTCACGTTTCACTGATAAGTCACGACCGTGAAGTTCATTTCACGACCGTGACATAGGTTTCACGACCGTGAAATGGGGTTTCACGGTCGTGAGATCAAACCCACGATTTTCTTCCTTTTTGGCAAAGCATCTCACGACCGTGAGATGCATTTCACGACCGTGAGATGCTCATCCTCCTTCTTCCTTCGCTTGACTTTGTTGTTTCCTTCTCGGTTCCGCTTGCCTTGACTCGGGAGGGCTTTGGCGCGTCGAGTAGGGCCCCCAAGGGTATGTGGGGCCCCCAAGGTATGCCGTGGGTCCTCCGAATGATTCACCTTCTTCTTTGTTGATCAAAAGTAGGTAGAAATCGCCCCAATTGACAGTTTACCTACAAAAGCACGATAAAAGCAAGAAATATGCTAGGAAGAAGGTAAAACATGTAGAAACGCTCCTAGGGAGCGTTAAAGGCAAACAAAACGAGATGAAAAGGGGTGGAAATGTGGGGTGAAATGACACTATATCAATAATCTCAACTTATTTGGAATTTAGGTGGAGTTGCAAACTTGTAATTACATTTGAAATGGTTCTTTTTTATTTCGTTTGGTGTTTCATTCAAATATTCACGTAATTGTTAACATTAAAAGTAATAGCAAGTCTTGCTTATCTTAACATTACTTATTTCAACGATATAATTTGTGACCGTCACAACTACGAATTTGTTTAGAAGTAAAGAATAGTTATTAGTTAAGAATAGTAAAGAATAGTTATTAGTCACAACGATATAATTCAAAGTAAAGAATAGTTATTGCCTCGTCAAAATTCCACTATTAGTGAACTCTCCAAAAGCTCACATATCAATATATAATACTACTGTTTCAGATGTTATGACCTCCGGAAAAAGTTTTAATATTAGGATTAGTATTAATACTCAAGAACACTAATAATGAAACTAATTACGATGACATAAAATATATATTGGGAGTGTAAACTATATATAACCTCTAAGTAAATATTTGATTTTTAGATGAAACTACCTACACAGTTGGAGTGTAAACTACTAAGGTTTACAAGTTTTGATGGATGCTAGACTAGGTTCACTTAAACTGACAACAACTCAAATGGAAATGGAGGCTGTTTCAGAGAGAGTGACTTATATCAACTGAAACTCAAAGGATATGACTTAGAGAAGCTCCCCTACAGCATAGCACAAGAGAAGGGACTCAAAAGACTAGTTTAGAGACAGTTTTCAAGTGTTACAGCAAAGCACAAACACCCTAGACTAGACTCAACAGCAAGCAAGTTAACCACAGCAAGGCACAGATATAACTTGACTCACAAGACAAGGCACTGATCAAACACCTTGAAGATGTATCAGGCTTGTTTCAAACTACAGCTCTTAGCACAAGTTTGATAGATTTAAGGGATTTCTCAAAGTTAATTCATTCATAAAGTCTATCTGAAATAAACATACAAGACCTCCTTATATAGGGAGGCTGATATCTTGTGAGCCATTGGATGTACAGATCATCCAAGGGCCAACTTAGGATTCAAACTACTACTACTGACACTAATTAAGAGCCTCATAATAGGACGAGCTCAACAACTATAAAGAACAGACACAAGACACAAAAACAGACTGAACAAAAAGCAAATAAAGCAGTTTTGGAGTTTTCCTGAAATGGAAATCTGTTGTTCTTGTTGCCTTGTTGCTTTGCCTGGATGTGTTGCTGCTCCTTGGGACTCTCTACTCTTATTAGAACTTAGATAAGACCTGCCTTGGACGAGGACAAGTTGACTTAAGCAAAAGGAAGCCACAATCTGACTTGTACCTTCTCTGTTTTAATGGTTTACTGGACTCTAACTTGGGGTGTCTGTTTCATGAGTTTTTGCTAGACTTCAAAAGGGTTTGTCCTGGACAAACTTGTAGCTTAGTGGGTTGGCTTGATGGTAGGCCATGGTGGGGGTGGTTGGGATGCCCTGGTGTACTTTCTAGATGCAGGGTTTGTTAATTGGTCTGCCTGGCCTGAATGGCTTTGTTTCTGTCTTCTGTGGGTAATGTGGGTTGTGTTGGGGCTTGGCATGGGTTGTTGAGCCCTGGACTGTCTTCCTCATTGGTGTGGCTTGGCCTGGCTTGATCTTGGCTTGTCATAGCTTGTTGTTTGGACCTTGTAACTCGAGCTTCCATCTGAGGGGTCAGGCTTGTCTTGTTTGTGGTTTGATCATCAAGACCCCTTGGGTGAGCTCCTGCTGCAGCCTCCCCAGGTTGAAAAGGGCTTGACCTCAAGCCTGTGTCTTCCTCTCCCTCAGAGTCTTCATAGAAGGGACTAAGATCTCCCACATTGAATGTTCCATGGACTGCATACTCTCCTGGTAGATCAATTCTGTAGGCATTAGGACCTATCTTCTCTATGACTTGAAAAGGACCATCTGCTCTTGGCTCTAGCTTATTCTTTCTTTTGGAAGGGAACCTTTCTTTCCTTAGGTTGATCCATACTAAATCTCCTGGTGCAAAGTCTTTCTTGGTCTTAGGAACTTTGGCATTTTTCTTGTATAGATCATTAGTTTTCTCAATTTGTTTTCTGACTGACTCATGGAGTTTTAGCATTTGTTCTACCCTCTTCTTGGCATCATAGTGGATCTCTGACCTGCACACATTAGACAAACTCAAAGGCATTAAGGGGTTAGTACCATAGACCACTTCAAAAGGTGAGTGGCCTGTGGCTGCTGATGGAGCTCTATTGAAAGAGAACTCTGCTTGAGCCAACTTCAAATCCCAATCCTTGAGAGATTTGATGACTATACACCTCAAGATCCTTCCCAATGTCTTGTTGGTCACCTCAGTTTGGCCATCTGTTTGAGGATGATGGGAGGTACTAAACAACAACCTAGTGTTAAGCAGTTTCCACAATGTTCTCCAGAAATGGCTCATAAATTTTGTATCTCTGTCAGATACAATAGTCCTTGGGACTCCATGCATCCTCACCACCTCATCAAGGTATAGCTCTGCTACACTCACAGCATCCTCAGTCTTCCTACAAGCAATGAAATGTGCCATCTTACTGAACCTATCCACAACCACCATGATAGAATCTTTCCCTCTTGCTGTCCTAGGCAATGCTACTATAAAATCCATGCTCACATCTTCCCAAGGCCTACATGGGACTGGTAGGGGAGTGTAAGGTCCTTCTTGAAAAGAACTCTTGGCCTTTTGACAAACTCCACACCTTCTGAGTACTATTTCGACTTCTCCCATCATCTTAGGCCAGTAGAACTGATCCTGCAGTATGTCCACAGTCTTCTGAACCCCAAAGTGCCCTCCAAGGCCACTTCCATGCACCTCCTTGATCAATAGACTCCTATAAGATCCTCTGGGAACACACATCTTGTTTCCTTTGAACAAGAATCCATTTTGCAGAGTGTAGGGTGAATCAATGGTCCTTGTTCCCTTTTTCTGTGCTAGCCAATCTTCTGCAAAGTCTGGATCTTCCTGATACATATCCTTCATGAACTCAAAGCCAAGGACCTTTTTCTCCATGGTTGAGAGCAGAGTGTATCTCCTAGACAAGGCATCAGCCACCACATTTTGTTTGCCCTCTTTGTATTTGTTAGAAACGGTGAATGACTGGAGGAACTCCACCCACTTAGCATGCCTATGACTGAGCTTATGTTGGCCTCCTATGTACTTCAATGCCTCATGATCAGAGTGTAAGACAAAAGGCTTGGGCTTCAGGTAATGACTCCAATGCCTCAGAGCTCTGACAAGAGCATATAACTCTTTGTCATATGTAGAATAGTTTAGTTTTGCTCCACTTAGCTTCTCACTGAAATAAGGTACATATTTATTCTCTTGGATAAGGACAGCTCCAATCCCTACTCCACTTGCATCACATTCAACCTCAAATAGGCTGTTAAAGTCTGGCAACCTGAGGATAGGTGCACTGCACAAGAGTTTCTTCATGTGTTTGAAAGCTTTCAAAGCATTCTCAGTCCAAGTGAACTCTCCCTTCTTCATGCATTCAGTGAGGGGTGCTGCAATGGTGCTGAAATTCTTAATGAATCTTCTGTAGAAGGATGCTAAGCCATGAAACCCTCTTACTTCTGTGATATTCCTAGGGACAGGCCAAGACTGAACTGCAATGATCTTGTCTTGATCAACTGAGATGCCTCTACCAGACACCACATATCCTAGAAACTTGACTTCCTCAGTCATAAAGGTGCATTTCTCAAGCTTCCCAAAGAGTTTACTCTCCTTAAGTATCTCAAACACAGCCTCAAGATGCCTCAAATGATCATCCTTGCTCTTGCTGTAGATGAGAATATCATCAAAGTATACCACCACAAATCTCCCTAGGCAAGGTCTAAGCACTTCTGTCATCAATCTCATGAAGGTACTTGGGGCATTTGACAGGCCAAAGGGCATGACAAGCCACTCATAAAGGCCATGCTTTGTTTTGAAGGTTGTCTTCCACTCATCTCCCTCCCTGATCCTCAATTGATGGAACCTTGCCTCAAATCAATCTTAGAAAAGAACCTTGAGCCACTCAGCTCATCCAACATGTCATCAAGCCTAGGTATAGGGAACCTATACTTGACTATGATGTTGTTGATAGCCCTGCTATCTATGCACATCCTCCAAGTCCCATCCTTCTTAGAAACCAATAAAGCAGGCACATCACATGGACTTAATGACTCCCTTACAAACCCTTTACTCATCAATTCTCCAACTTGCTTCTGCAGCTCTTGTGTAGCCTTAGGATCACATCTATAGGCTGGTCTATTAGGTAGTACAGACCCTGGCACAAGGTCTATTTGGTGTTCAATTCCTCTCAAAGGGGGTAAGCCATCAGGAAGTTCCTCTGGAAACACTTCCTTGAACTGATCAATGAGGGGCTTAACTTCTGCAGGGATCACCTTAGACTCCTCTTCCTGAACTTCTTTTGATAGCAGCATTAATATAGGTTGCTCTTCACTACACTCTTTGACCATTGCTGACTCAGACAGAAACACAACTCCACTAAAATCCTCAGCCATACTTGGACTCCCATAGCTCTTCTGATGTGGTGGTAAGGGGGCTAATGTCACCTTCCTGCTCCCATGCTTGAAGGAATAGGTGTTGCTTCTTCCTTGGTGTATGGAGCTTTTATCAAACTCCCATGGCCTTCCTAATAACAAGTGACAGGCATCCATTGGAACCACATCACACAATACCTCATCTTTGTACACACTTCCAATGGAGAATGGGACCATACATTGCTTATCCACCTTAACCTCTGCTCCCTTACTCAGCCATCTCAACTTATAGGGGTGAGGGTGTTCTTGAGTGCTCAACTTCAGCTTATCAACCATAGTAACAGAGGCCACATTGGTACAACTACCTCCATCTATAATAAGATTACAAACCCTCCCTTGTATGGTACATCTGCTTCTGAAAATGAGGGACCTTTGATCCTCCTCCAATGGTATATGTTGTGAATGCATTACTCTCCATAGGACCAAGCTGTGGCCTGTGTCAGGGAGTGCCACTATTGCCTCCTGACTAGAATCTTCTTCCTCACTCATCACTTCTTCAACCTCAGGCTCATCCCTCTCATACTCAACTAGACCCTCTTTCTCCCAAGCCTCAACCTCCATTATAGTTAAGGTCTTCTTAGAAGGGCAATCCTTCCTGAAATGTCCATAGCCTTGACATTGGAAGCACCTAATTCTGTTCTCAGTCAATGAATACTTGGCTTTTGACCCATGATGCCCTTTCCCTTGTCTAAGGTAGGTGGGGGTGCTGTTTTAGGGGTATCCATGGTTCTCAACCCACTGTAAGGTCTGGTTTGAAAAGGCCTAACAGGTCTTGGTGTAATAGGCTTAGTCTTCCCTATCTTTTCAATTCTCAGAGATAAGTTGACAACATCATCAAATGACCACAGAGGTTGCATCCTAACCTTGTTAGCAATGCTCTTATCTAGACCCTCTAAGTACCTAGCAATCCTTTGCTCAGGTTTCTCATTTATATCACACTGCAAGGTGAGTTGTTCAAACTCTCTCAGATAAGATTCAACAGGTTTGTCTCCTTGTTTCAACTTAGACAACTTGATAAACAGATCCTGGGTGTAATCCTTAGCAACAAACTTGTCTAACAGTTTCTTTTTCAGTTTAGTCCAAGACTTGATGGGTTCTTTGCCTTCCCTAGCCCTTAACCCTTTCATGGTTTCATACCAAAGGGAAGCATACCCTTTTAGTTTAAGGATGGCTACTTTAAAAGACTTAGAATCATTATATCCTTTGTACTCAAAGATCCTTTCTACTTCTCTTAACCATTCTAACAAATCATCAGAATTAAGACTACCAGAAAATTCAGGGATGTCTACCTTAAGATGCTTGTCTATGTGCCTGTGAATGGAAGCCCTGCTCCTTGTTGAGTCATCTGAGTCTGGATACTCTTCATCATCAGGTGGCCTACCTCTGCCTCCTCCTTGGCCTCTTCCACACCCTCTGCCTCTTCCCCCAGCAAGCAAATGGTTGCCTATTACCTGGTCTAGGGTTCTGGTTAGGGTGGTTACAATCCCAGCCATATCCTCCATCCTTGCTTCTACTCCTGCCAGTCTCTCTTCACTCATTGTGCTATTTTTGTGTTTTTAAATGTAGTTAGGGAAAATGAACTCACTAAGACTCTCAACCAAAGCTCTGATAACCAATTTGGAGTGTAAACTACTAAGGTTTACAAGTTTTGATGGATGCTAGACTAGGTTCACTTAAACTGACAACAACTCAAATGGAAATGGAGGCTGTTTCAGAGAGAGTGACTTATATCAACTGAAACTCAAAGGATATGACTTAGAGAAGCTCCCCTACAGCATAGCACAAGAGAAGGGACTCAAAAGACTAGTTTAGAGACAGTTTTCAAGTGTTACAGCAAAGCACAAACACCCTAGACTAGACTCAACAACAAGCAAGTTAACCACAGCAAGGCACAGATATAACTTGACTCACAAGACAAGGCACTGATCAAACACCTTGAAGATGTATCAGGCTTGTTTCAAACTACAGCTCTTAGCACAAGTTTGATAGATTTGAGGGATTTCTCAAAGTTAATTCATTCATAAAGTCTATCTGAAATAAACATACAAGACCTCCTTATATAGGGAGGCTGATATCTTGTGAGCCATTGGATGTACAGATCATCCAAGGGCCAACTTAGGATTCAAACTACTACTACTGACACTAATTAAGAGCCTCATAATAGGACGAGCTCAACAACTATAAAGAACAGACACAAGACACAAAAACAGACTGAACAAAAAGCAAATAAAGCAGTTTTGGAGTTTTCCTGAAATGGAAATCTGTTGTTCTTGTTGCCTTGTTGCTTTGCCTGGATGTGTTGCTGCTCCTTGGGACTCTCTACTCTTATTAGAACTTAGATAAGACCTGCCTTGGACGAGGACAAGTTGACTTAAGCAAAAGGAAGCCACAATCTGACTTGTACCTTCTCTGTTTTAATGGTTTACTGGACTCTAACTTGGGGTGTCTGTTTCATGAGTTTTTGCTAGACTTCAAAAGGGTTTGTCCTGGACAAACTTGTAGCTTAGTGGGTTGGCTTGATGGTAGGCCATGGTGGGGGTGGTTGGGATGCCCTGGTGTACTTTCTAGATGCAGGGTTTGTTAATTGGTCTGCCTGGGCCTGAATGGCTTTGTTTCTATCTTGTGTGGGTAATGTGGGTTGTGTTGGGGCTTGGCATGGGTTGTTGAGCCCTGGACTGTCTTCCTCATTGGTGTGGCTTGGCCTGGCTTGATCTTGGCTTGTCATAGCTTGTTGTTTGGACCTTGTAACTCGAGCTTCCATCTGAGGGGTCAGGCTTGTCTTGTTTGTGGTTTGATCATCAAGACCCCTTGGGTGAGCTCCTGCTGCAACAGTATTTCACACTTGACCGTCATTGTATTGACATACCATAATTTCATACTTGGGAATTAAGTATAAATAACCTATAACAAAAACAAATACTTCATAAGAACATAAGTTTATATATGTGAGTGATTTTATACAAAAGGATGGTCTCCTAGCATAAGATTGACGTTAAAATATAACTTGTCTTAACCGAAGTGTAATTATTTGGTAAGACGATCTTATACGGTAAAACGGTCTTTTTTGTTTAAAAGTATCAGTGGATTTTATACAAAAGAACGATTTCACATCAAAAATAAAAAAAAATCTAAAATTTGATACTCCCTCCGTTTTTTATTGATGTTCTCATTTAAATATATGTGAGGTATATTTGAATAAAGTGGGAACATCATAGGAAAACAGAGGGAGTATAGAAAGCATTATAATTCTTGATCGTACATAGAATAGGAATCTATGTAGCATTGGTTGTATTACGTAGTAGTTGTTACCTTTTATTTGTATACTAAAGACCGTATAAACTCCACAATAATGTCAACATAATTAACCTGCAAAAGAAAAATAAAGAGGTCAATATCAATATTTCCTACTCCGTATTATAATAAAGTCGTACAATGAAAACTGCAAACAATAGCAAAATTAAATGCTAAAAAATTCACAAATTTAAGATCAAAATATTTAGGTGACACAAAAATTAAGAACATGTTGTTAAGAATGCATTGACTGGAGATGACTAAGATCGTTGTTGACTATTTATACCAATATGTTAAGGCAAGAGTTTAAATTATAGTCCAGATTGGTTGTTTGCTACGTATATCAAACAGAGAACTTGATTCAAACAGCAATCATTCGTAATGATATAGGAGATATTAATTTATTAATAATTAATTACATACTCCGTAATATATATTTTAAAATCAAGTGGTTTGTAAAATTTGGAGATTAATATAGCTCGAATGTCTTTCACATAAGTTAGAGTATCTGTAATCGCTTAAAAAAAGCTTCCTTTAATAATAATAATATACGAAGTAGATAGATAGATATTGATTTTATAATAGTCCAATTCAAGGTTATAGTAAGATTCTATAATAGTTAAATTAAAAGAGTCCAATCCAATCTTCAAACGTATAGATTTTAGATTTTATTTTTTTCAAATTTTTCTTAAAAGGGTTTTTACAAAGTTGCAACCAATCACGTGCCTCGAAAAAAGCATTATATATATATATATATATATATATATATATATATATATATATATATATATATATATATATATATATATTGATAATTCACAAATGTATAACGAGTACAATCACCCTTTACATAATAACTTCAAATACCAAGGGAAAAAATTAGAAAAATGCATGTAATGAAATACTTGTGACGATAAACCAGTATTTGCCACTTAATCACAAGATATTTATTTTACATTTCGTGGGATAACATTTACTTATTTCTTATTCAGCAATATTTAGGGTAGCGAAAACCCGTCTTCGAACTGAAACTTTTATTATTAGGGTAGCGACCGCCACTCCTTGCCACCAAGTGGGTTATCCCCTAATGGCAACTTATTGCTTTGTTAAGTCGATCACACGTATAGCAAATCGTACAACTCCATACCTTCTTAACTTTTCCTTTACTATACGCACATATTTGCATTTGTGAGCTTCTGACGTGAGACAAAGGGCTAAGTGAGAAGGACAAGGGAGAGAATTGTGAGAGGTCTCTTGCTTGTGACCGCCACAAGCAAGACGAGCTGGCTTAAATATGCATAAATTCATTTTATTGTAATATTTTATACACTTAAGGTGTTATACTATTCCCTTTTGATCTTCCACATTTAAGTGTTAGGAGGACGAAGGAAACACGAATTTTTCCTCAACCAAATGCTATGCAATCCTTAGTTCCTTACCCAATATGTTTAGTTCCCCTTCACAAAATTTAAGATAGCTCTATCTTTGATGTCATGATATTTCACCATTTATATTTTCATTGTACTTTATTTTTATTATTTGTTTCCTACGTTGGCTATCTATTATGTGCATTTGATTTCGTATGCGTATGGATTAACTATGGAGGTATCATTGTTTTTCGGGACGTGTATTTACCTTTTATTTATATTTATATATTGAGTCACACCAACCATTGTCGGTACTTTCTTAGGTGCCCGACAAAAATCTCAATATTGGATTACAAAAATTATCTTATGTAGGCATAATTGATTAATTGACTTTGCCAATATTTTTCACTGATTTGAGCCAAGACAATGTCGCACATCTTTCTCATATGAAATATCGTTCATTAATTGCATTTTCCGACCTAGTTGTTTTTTTTTTGGTGTTGATCAGGAGTATCCCCTACCGACGGCTAGGGCAATTTTCTTCGGAATACTAAAGGCAACTTAATGGGTAGATCCCTCCCAAGTTTGGCTTATTCATTCGCAAGAGTCAGGAATCGAACCTCTGACCACTTGTTTAAGAGATGAGAGCCCTTACCACTCACACCAGCCAACTTTGGTGACGTAGTTTTATTTTGAGTGATTTGGAAATCACCCCTTTATGATGCTAACACAAAGATAAGGTTGCGTACATTTGAACACCTCCTTACTCCCACACATCCATTTGGGTAATGTTTTTGCATTTGAGCCAAGATAATTATATAAAACATAATTGTGTTGACCTTCATTTATAACAAGTGTAGAAACATTTGATATAAATCATGAGTATGGATTTTGTATTAACAAGCAGTATTATATGACCTCTATAGTTGCACAGTACTATGGTATTATAGAGTACAAGATTCAAGTAAAGGTGGATCCAATAAGTAAAATAAGTAAAAGATTGAGAACCATAACAGATTAAAAATAGAAATATACGGAGTAATTATTAGTGTAACAATAAACCTTACAACAACACCATCACCTAGCCTTAATTTTAAAATGATTTGGGGTTGGCTGACATGAATAATCATTTAGAACAATCCCTGAGTAATCGCACACCTCATAATGCAAAAATATAGATAAAGAAAAGTGAAAAACAAAAGTGAAACATAATACAAAAGTCAAGTTAAATAATAAATCTTACTACTACTACTACTTAAAGATAATCAAGGATATATTATAATAAAAAATTTATTCTATTTGTCATTGCTAATCTTCAGTCTATTAAAACAAGAACATTTAAAGCCACCACTGTGGTACACCGCCTGATGAGGGACCACATGATGGAAACGAGGGACAAGCGTAGTGATACGCATTTGTGGAGTCGCCACCAATTTTTATGGAAAATTGGAACCGTTCGAATACTTTATGCCACGTCAAGACACAAAGTAATGACATGAACACTAAGAACTCGTTACCCTTAGCATTCTATGTCTAGAATGACTCACGTGGATGCCAATGAACACGGATGTTCACAGAGACTGGAGTAAGGGATGAGGGTACGTATTAGGAAGTTCTTTAATCGAACACCTAATCCCGCCCGCATCGATAGGGCCTCTACAAATGATTAGGGAAATCGTTCATATTTGATATGTCATTGGTTATATGCATGCAATGCAACATCCACGTTTTAATCCTAACACGTGAATTAGACTATGTCGGTGAACATGTAATTAGCACTCAATTATGTAGAAATAGGAATTTAGGATTGAATTACATATGAAAGAAAGATCGAAAATCATACAATACAATGATTAAATAAGATTACAATTGATTACATGATCCATGTCAGAAATATACTCAAAACGGAGATTTGAAAGAAAAGAAAAGAAAATAATTTGACGGATTAACCGTGATATTAGAGATGATAGTTTATTAAATATATAACTAAGGCTACGTCGAAACGATAATAGAAGTTCAGAGACAGAAACAAGCCCAGAACAGGGGCAGCAGCAGGTGCGTCCTTTGGAAGAAGCGCCACACCTATTGTGTCTGTTCTCGAGTTGGGTTCTGGCTGTGAAGCCATAATCGTAATCAGTTAATGTTCGTCGGTATTTGCGATTAATTGTCGATCCAAAATTCGAGTGAAAGTGGTTTAATTAATTAAATTACAAGACTAATTGTATCAATACGAATTCAGAGATTTGATATGAACAAATCGAACCTCTAAAACCTGAATTTGATTCAAAGACGAAAACTCGCTAATATTGAACTATTAGGGATCTAAGCCAAGAACAAGACGATTGATGAAAGATTAAATACGTTTTATGAAAGAATAAGATAAGAAAAGGAAATAAAGACGTAGAAACCAGAGGAAGAAGAAGAAGAAGAGCAGGAGCAGGCATCCTTTAAAAGAGGCGCAGCAGATGCTGCGACTCTTCGAAGAGGCGCAGATGCTTATGCGTTTCTTCTCGACGTCTGATGACTGGTGAAAAGGTTAAACAAGTTTTACATGGATAAAGCGCATCCTTTAAGCAGTCCAATGATTGTTAGATCACTCGATACAGATAAAGACCCTTTTCGCCCTCGGGATATTAATGAAGAGGTTCTTGGTCATGAAGTACCATACCTAAGTGCAATAGGAGCATTGATGTATCTTGCTACTTGCTAGTCATACACGACCGAACATAGCTTTTTCTGTGTATCTCCTAGCAAGATTTAGTTCATGTCCAACACGAAGGCACTGGAATGGTATTAAACATATACTCAGTTATCTCCAAGGTACAGCTAGTATCCTCCACAGTTAGTGTGATAACGTGTATAAATCTCTTACAGGTTCACAGGGTACACTTAGTATTCTTATCAGTTGATTAACGTTTATCGATAACGGTTGGCTTGCTAGAAGTTTGACGTTATTGTCATTTTAATGGCGGTGATTAACTGGTCCCTAAAAGTCACATCTAAAGGATGTGTTTGAGAGATATGATTATATGAAAAATATAATCATATTGATGCCTTATATGACTAAAAGGTTACTCGATGTATGTAACTAAAAGGTTAGTCAATGTAATGATGATACGATTATTTAATACGATTAAATAATACTAGCTGAGACGAATTAAATGTTAATTCGTAATTGAATATATACTGTTATATCTAATTAATGTATATAATGTAATTATTTAATACGATTAAATAATGTAAGCTTAAATGAATTAAATGTTAATTCGTAATTAAATATAAACTGTTATATTTAATTAGCAAATTATAAATGTACGATATTTATAATTGACGTATATATTATACGATATTGTCATAATTAATGATGTCAGACCGGTATTAATAAATCGACTACAAAATGTTGTATGGACTTATTAATATGTGACAACATAAATGACAATAATAATACATACACATATTATACATTAAATAAATAAAAGAAGGAAGACTCATATCTTAACTCTATTTACCAAAAACAAGTAGAAGAAAAAGAGGGAGACTCCTCCCTCTACTACACTACTACTTGCACGGCCAAAATAGGAGAGGAGAGAGTTATATATAAACTCTTCTTCTCTACATGATTATCATAACTTTCATAACAAAAAATTATCAGTAATTTTGTTTTATTCTAGCACAAGAAAAATGCATATCTCAGAGCATCTTGGGTGCAACAATTAGGAGAATATCGATCTCGATATTTGTTCTTAAGCCATATTGCTAGGACCAAAGGTTGATTCTAATTTTTATGCTTTTCGTTTATGACTCGTATTTCATATATTATAATTTCGTTATAATCCTTAAATTTCATGTATGAAATATACCGATATTTCCCACAAGTGGTATCAGAGCTTAGGCTACGAAATTATTTTATATGATTTTTCATGAATTAAATTTTTCAGAATTTTTTTTTATTCAACTGGAATTGTTTTTTTGGCCGTGTAATTATTTTTTTTTCTCGGCTGTTTTTTATTTATTTATTTCGGCTGGTTTTTTTTATTTTGATTCTTGTTTTTCATTTTGATTTATTGATATTGTTGTTTTAATATGCTAAGATGACAATATGATAAATTTGTAAATGTTTTAATTTAATAAGGATTAAATTAAAATGTAAATGGAAATTGTTTTGAATGTTAATGAACATTTGTTTTTGCTATATATTTTCGGTATACATGATGACAAATTGTTGTTTTGCATCATGATTCATTAATTATAATGATGTTCAAATCCATTATGATTAGTTGAATATTAAGATAATTGATTTAATCATGATTTAGATATTCATTTTAAATTGTTAAATTGAATCATCTAGTTTGTATCAATGTTTAATAATGATTGAATGTTGATAATTGTACCGATCTTGAAATATTAGCAACATCAAATTAAAAAAAAAAAAAAGAAATAAAAAACCGCGGCTGATAATAATAAAAAAAAAAATTCGGATTTTTGTTTTTTATTATTTTGGTCGATTGTTTTTCCTTTATGCATTATATTGATAATGTATAATTGTTGTTGTGAAAAGGTTCACAATTATTGGATACCCAATTATTTTAAAAAGGTTTAAAATAATGTTGGATTAATTCATATTATTCGATAATATGAATTAAAATTGGATTATGTTTGATTGGAATTATTGTGAGTAATTAAGGAATTGTCACATAATTTTGATCATTTTAAATCAGGTGGTTTGGGTAAATTACTCTACATAATTAAGGAATTATGTCTTGAATGATTAATTTATTGTTGATGCATTTTATTTTGTTGAATGATTTGTTGAATGGTTTATTTACGTATTTTTGCAATTGGTTGTATTTGTATTACCTAGTGCGGCCTTAGTTGATTATGTTTTCGTAATGTTGGAAACATGATCTTGATGTAAGTTTGAGATCTCGAATCTCCTTTTGTTTTCTTCGAAATTATGTTTTTAAATTAGAATGTAAATAGGTTTATATTTTGTAATTTATTAAATGTAATTTGAGAAGACTAAAGATGGAGATCGGATTGCTCACTCCCGCTACATGAACCAAGATGGAACATCAAGACAAGCTTTTCGGGTCCTATTTGGATGGATTCCAAAGTTGTATTTTGTTAATTTTGGTAGATAGGCCACACTAGGACTTTGTAATTTTATGTATTTTTTCGTTCTTGTTGCTTTTCATCACATGATAGTTAGTGCATCATATTCCGCCTAAACCAAACCACCTACTACTAAAATGCATGAAAGTTGACTCATATAGTTTGGATGTTAGTTATCATGGACATAAAGATGTCACACGAATTTTAAGCCATCGCCTTAGTTTATTCATTCTCGCATGCTAGATATTCGTTCACTTAAAATGAATTAAAATAAAGTTGATGGGATCTTTCTCTAAAACCTAAAATTAAGACTAGTCTTTATAGGCCAAACTACTATGAATCCCTTCTTCGTCGGTAGGCATATAGGACCTTACTCTCCATATGACCCCTTCTACGTTGGGTAAGTAGTATGTGTTGACTTCTTTTACCTCAACATTATAATCCGAAGAGTTTCACGTGATTATGATGGACTATAGATAAAATTTTATCGACCAAGAATTCTAAAGGTAGAATTAGCCAAAAGGTTGGCTTATCAATTTACAGATAATTGAGTCTTGGGATCATTTATATAATTCTTGAGGGAGGTCAATTGTATAAATGCTTGAGTCTTCGCATTAAACAAGTTTTTTGCACTAGACTTAATTCATATCGATGAGTATGCTTATTATTATATTTTTCTTTTTCGCAGTGTAGAATTCGTCTTATATTGATAATACTGCTATAACAAATGAATGGCCATGATGATGTCCCTATGCCAAGTGCCACACTCGCACGCGAGTCCTGGCTTAAAACTTTCATGGACCACATGAATCAGTCCACGCGACTGAAGAATGACGGGTCCAACTTTGCGGACTAGGAGGCAGCATTACGGAATGCAGCCATTGCAGACGGCAAGCTCAAGTACTTGACTGAGCCAATACCGCCAAACCCAGGTCCCAATGCAAGAGCTAATGAGTCATTTGCTTATAATGACTTCGTTATGGAAGCGGGTGCGATAAAGAACGTACTCATCTTTGCAATGGAACCCAATTTGCAAAGACGCTTCATTGCCCAAGGTGCAAATAAGATTTTCACCACGCTCACTAACGAGTTCTCAAAAGCACCGAGAATCGTTACTTATGAGCATACATGTCGATTCTTTGAGACGAAACTCCAGAAGGGCCAACCGGTTAGCCCACACATTCTTGATATGATTGAGAATGTCGAGAAACTGGAGGCATTTGATTGCAAAATCAGTGAGAGCATAGTCATTGACCGTGTGCTTCATTCACTTCATGATGGTTTTGCCCTTTTCAGGGCAAATTACTACATGAATGACATGAAGAAAAGTTTTCATGAGCTACACTCACTTCTCGTACAGTCCGAGAAGGATCTGAAATTGAGTGGGAGCATGAAGCAAGATGTTCTCATGATTTCCAACAAAAACAAAGGTAAGGGCAAAGCTCACGGCGACCTAACTGTAGGGAAGCCAAAGTTTAAGAAGTCAGGAAAGGGTAAGAGTGGGCCTGGTGAGACTAGTAGCTCACAAGGCAAGGCAAAGAGAAAGGACAGTGACATTGAGTGCCACCATTGCCACAAGACTGGGCATTGGAGGAGGAACTGTTCCGTGTACCGTGAGGACATAAAAGCAGGCCGCGTCACTCCTGTTGGTATATCATCTTATATTCATATGATTGAGATTAATCATGCAAGTTTCGGAACTTGGGTACTTGATACAGGTTGTGGTTCTCATCTGTGTAATCATTTGCAGGGCCTAAAAAACATCACACCTCTCACAAAGGGTGATGTGGACCTGCGAGTCGGGAATGGAGCAAAAGTTGCTGCAGTCTCAATGGGAACATACGTAATCCAACTCCCGAGTGGATTTGAGTTGTATTTATATAACTGTTACTATGTACCCAGTTTATCTAAGAACATTATTTCTGTTTCCGTACTTGATAAAGACGGTTTTTCATTTTCAACAAAAGACAATAGCTGTATTTTCTCTTTGAATGAAATGATTTATGGCAAAGCAGTTTCCATGAATGACATTTATATCTTAGATCAAACCACAGATGTATTACATGTGAATAATAAGAAAATAAAGGTTGGTGACAAAGATCAAACTTATCTATGGCACTGTCGTATGGGACACATAAATGAAAAACGTGTAAAGAAGCTCATTGAGAATGGGACTATCTCCCCATTTGATTACGAATCATTTGGCACGTGTGAATCATGTCTTATCGGCAAAATGACTCGAATTTCCTTCAAAGGTGTTGGAATGCGTGCTAATGACCTATTAGGACTCATACATACTGATGTATGTGGACCTATGTCAATCAACGCAAGAGACGGCTATAGATATTTTATCACTTTCACGGATGATTTGAGTAGATACGGATATGTCTACTTAATGAAGCATAAAAGTGAGTCCTTTGAAAAGTTCAAGGAATTCCAGAATAAGGTTGAGAACCAACTGGGAAGAAAGATTAAAGCACTTCGATCAGATCGTGGTGGCGAATATCTTTCAAATGAGTTTGATCAACACCTTAAAGACTGTGGCATAGTATTACAGTTAACTCCACCTGGAACACCTCAATTAAATGGTGTGTCCGAACAGAGAAATCGAACATTACTTGATATGGTTCGATCCATGATGAGTCACACGATAGTACCTGATTC
The DNA here is from genome assembly GCA_022085475.1 of Heliosperma pusillum. NCBI lineage: Eukaryota > Viridiplantae > Streptophyta > Magnoliopsida > Caryophyllales > Caryophyllaceae > Heliosperma > Heliosperma pusillum. The sequence continues at coordinate 5,260 of JAIUZE010045881.1, read as the reverse complement.
ACTATGGGGTTTTGCTCTTTTGTCAGCTGCTCTAATACTTAACCGAAATCCGTCTAAATCTAGACTCCATATGAGATATGGAAGGGAACGGTCCCTAACTTGTCCTTTATTCGGGTTTGGGGCTGCGAGTCTTATGTCAAGTGCAGACACGAGGATAAGCTCGGCCCGCGATCGGTCAAGACATACTTTATTGGTTATCCAAAAGGAATGTTTGGTCATTACTTCTATTCGCCTACCGAACATCGAGTTATTGTTGCGGCTAGTGCGAAGTTCTTAGAGAAAGAGTTTCTCGAGAATAAGTCAAGTAATAGAACCTTCGATCTGTCGGAGATTTAAGAACCAACAACCGAGCAACCGATGGAGGAAGATGTTCCTTCAACTTCTGCTACGGTTAATATGCCTCAGGAACCTAGAAGGTCGGGTAGAGTCTCCATTCCTCCAGACAGATACATTGGTATGGTCGAGGAGAATGATAGAGATGACATTTTGCTCCTAGAGAGTAACGAACCCGCTACCTATAAAGGTGCCATGAACTGTTCTGACTCTAAGCTATGGCTTGAAGCCATGCAATCCGAGATGGACTCCATGTATGAGAATGACGTATGGGATCTTGTTGATTTGCCTGATAAGGTACGACCTCTTCAGTGCAGATGGCTTTATAAGATAAAGCATTCTGTAGAAGGACAACCAGACACCTATAAGGCACGTCTAGTGGCAAAAGGTTTCACTCAAGTGCATGGATTGCATTATGATGAAATTTTTGCACCCGTAGTAATGCTGCCTTCCATTCGGATAATCTTTGCGATTGCCGCTTTTCATGACTATGAAATTTGGCAGATGGATGTGAAAACCGCCTTCTTAAACGGGTATTTGAAGGAGGAATTGTACATGGTACAACCCGAAGGTTTCATTGATCCTTAAAATCCTAAGAAAGTTTGCAGGCTTAAGCGTTCCATTTATGGACTTAAGCAAGCATCTCGGAGTTGGAATCATGGTTTCGACCAGGTGATAAAAGAGAATGGTTTCACTCGATCGGTCGAGGAACCATGCTTGTATGTCAAGTTGAGTGGGAGTAAGATTGTCTTCTTCATATTGTATGTCGATGACATACTCTTGATTGGGAATGACATTGCTCTCTTATCTTCAGTAAAAGTATGATTAAAGAACCATTTCCAGATAAAAGATCTGGGTGAGGCACAACGCATATTGGGGATCCATATCAATAGAGATAGATCACGACGGATGTTATCACTCAGTCAGAAGTCTTATATAGATAAGATTCTTGAAAGGTTCAGCATGACCAACTTCAAGAAGGGGCACCTTCCAATGATTTCTGGGATGCATTTGAGTATAACTCAGGCACCCAAGACATCAGAAGAGGTCGACCGCATAAGTCGTGTTCCTTAAGCATCAGCCATAGGATCGATCATGTATGCCATGATATGCACACGTCCAGACGTGGCATATGCATTGAGTATGACGAGTCGGTACCAAGGCAATCCAGGTGAAACACACAGGATGGCTGATAACATCAAATTGAGTCGTGTCATTTAAGGTAATTTAGTTACTTATTAATGTTAATTTATGGGTCTTTAGTACTCCTTTTGTATTAAGTACTTCTCTTAGTCTTTTGTTGTAATTTCATTTAATTAGATTATTTTGGAAGGTGATTGATGTTAAGCATTGAAATGTATGCCACTAAGGTGCACATTTGTGAGGTTTTGGTTGTTGTGTGTTATTTTGGAAGCATTGGCATGGAAAAATAAGACCAAAAATGAAGATTTGAAGTATCGATTTTCCAAGGGTCAACTTCAAACGGCTATATCTTGAGTTCTAGAGCTCGTATCGATGTAAGGCCAAGTGGAGGTGATAGATTATCCTCTTAGCTTTCCAACGGTAGGTTGCACGCCCAAAATGACCAAGAAACGAGCGAGATATGGCTCTCGCAAAAACAGGCTGAAACGCTGACCGCGCCACACGATGCTGCCGGCGTCCTGGGACGCTGCCGGCATCCACTGGCGCTGCCAGCGTCCGACACTGCTGGTACGCGACTATTTTTCCGCCTTCTTATTCTTTGAAGCCCATTTCTCAAGTCCCCTAGGCAAGGGTATATAAGAGCAACAAAAAGAAGAGAGAGAGGGGGGAAGAACACACACATACTCTCATATCATAATTGAATCTCATACTTTGTTCTTCCTCTTTTGGGTATCTTTTAGTTGAACTTATTATTATTTGGGTTGTATTTTATTAGTAATGGAAGGCTAATCCTTCAAATACTTGGTGTAATTTGACAAGTTCACACCTTTAGTATTGTAAGACTCTTTGAATCTCTTCCTCTTTAGTTAATATTATTTTCTCATGTTTATTTTCCATTGTTGAAAGAATTATTGTTGAGACTAACCATCTTAGCTGTAACAACCCGAAATATACCCTATTTTTCTAGTGAAAATATTTACTAACACTTTTCAGTAGAACTTAAGTTTTTAAAATAGAATTTATTGTTTCGAGTCGTATTTTGAAATTCCGCGTTCGTATTTGGAATTTCTGAGAGATTTCATGAAAATCCCGTTTTTAGTCATCTTTGACTTTTCTTGACTTTTAAGTCGTCTTTGACTTTTCTTGACTTTTGAAAGTCGTCATTGACTTTTCTTGACTTTTAAGTCGTCATAAACTTTTCTTGACTTTTAAGTCATCTTCGACTTTTCTCGACTTTTCATTCAACTTTGACTTCCGTTGACTTTTTCCCGACTCGCCTCATAAGTTTGAAGACCGAAATTTTATTTAAAAAAATAATATTTTTGATTTATTTTTATTTGGATTTATTAAGATTTATCATAATTTAATATAATTATTTTGAATTTATTCGGAATTTAAAGAATAACTTATACGGTTTTTAACCGAACGTCATTTAACTATTCCCGACGCATCGTAAAGCGCGCAACAAAATCGAAACTCGACTTTGGCATGAGTCACGCGCCCATGTCATCGTTTTCCACTCACGTTAGATATTTTAATTCTTTTGATTAAATTAATAAGAATATCTAAGATATTTTCAACTTTATCGATCAGTTAACGAAAATTACGCAAATCGATCAAAATCAGACCCGCTTTCTCTCCTATCCTCACGGTTTTTCTTCTCTCTTTGACCTTGATATTTTCTTTCTTTTCATTACAATAACATAATATCTTGATATTTAATTCAATTAACTTAATATCTAATTAATTACGGTAATATAATTATTATACCGGGTCAATTCCATAACAACAATTACAAAACCCAACTCACTATTTTGGCCTCTATTTACACGGCACTCATCCACTCATTCCTACTCACAAACAACTTTTCATCTTTCAACAAATCAAATAAAGATCAAAATATCGCTTTCTTTAATCGTTCTTCGTGTTCTTCGCAGTTCATCATTTGTTCTTCATCGTTCTTGAGCAAAACCTTCATAAAATCTTCAATTCTTAATTAAATCCATCCTAATTTATATTTCTAAGATCTCCTCTTCGCTCCTCATCTTCCCGTACGGTTATATTTCAATTCCGTCAAAATCGTTTTCAAGACTTTAATTATGGAAAATCATATTTTAAGTTCTAATAATGTTTTCTTGTCATTTCTTATAGGGGAAGATTTTGAAGACGAGTTTGGTGACTCGTATAGCTTAGGAGAAGACTAGAAGACGGGTTTCTTAGTTCTTAGTTCTTATTATTTTGGTGCTACTTGATTTTAGCTAGCTAAGGTAACGATTCCGAGTTACTCGACGGATAAATGTTACATAGCTTTGGTTTTACTTTAGTTTTTGGTTCATCTTTAGTTTTTGTTCATATGATTATGGTTTTATGATTTTAGTAAGTAACATGATAAGGGGTTGATTTTATTATGTTGTAGGAATTTATGAATATGTTGGTGTCCTGGTTATATTTTTATGATTTCTTCATGATGATGATTGTTGCATGTTGGATGGTTAAATTGGATGTTTAAAAATGGATGTTAGTAATTAAAAACATGTTAGAATTAATTGGAAATTTGGGTTGTTGCTTTGGTTGTGTGAACCGTGGAGGAGGGGCCAAACCGGACCAGACCAGCCGGTCCAGGCCGGTTCAGACCGGTCTGGGTTGGTCCATGGTGGGTCCGGGTTTTGGTCTTTGGGTTGTGTCGATGTTTGATTGTTAATTGTTGTTTTGACGGGTTTTAATTATGTTAAAGCATGCGGGAAATAATTAGAAACGGTTTTTAGTAAAACCGTTAAAAAGGCCAAAACAGCCCATTTTGCCAAAACAGGCCGTGAGGCCCAAATCAGGCCCATGTGGGGTCCGGCCCAACTCAGCCCGTGGGTCCCACTTTGGGACTGGTGACGGTTTTTGAGTTATCGTCATTTTTATCGTGTTTTGTAATATTTAGCAAGTGGGAAATGTTAATAAGTAAAATATTTAATTAAAAAGGTTTTTCATTAAATTATTATTTCTCACATGTTAGAAATTATAAGACGAGATTGTAGTTTAAATTGGATATCAGTTAAGTCAAACGGGGTTCTGGTATGTTATAATAATTCACCTGTTAGAAGTTAATAAAATAACATGTATTGAATATGTTGATTTTTATGTTTAATGTCTATGTGATAAAGACTCTGTTTCTAGCCGGTTTGATCCAACGGGTTTGGTCAAACTAAGCTCTAGTCAGCCCCGATTTGACTGATGACCCGTCGCGGGACTAGGGTCGGGGGTTTGTCTTCAGGTAAGGTTTTATTTTAATGAATGAATGAATGAGCCTTAGTAGATTTGAGGCGATATGATATTTGAATATGATTTTTATGCAATTAGTCACATGATAGGATGTTTTTCCCGTGACTGTTTTATTATATGGTTGGTGTCGTGTGGACTAAGTACCCATAGAGAATTATGAGTATATGGCGTCTTGACCATTCTAATTCTAAATGAGTAGCTTGGACCATGACATCGATAGGCCCGTACTGTCTTTAACGAGTATATAGTTCATGGTTAATAGCTTTTGTGTCCCGGGCCTGGGGGGCTTATCCCCAAGTCGGGGCATGGCATCCTAAGAGTTCCGCTTTGGAAGGGAGCCAGCTTAAGTACTAGCCATCTCTGCTTAGGGGGTCGCCTAGCAGAGTTTCTTGTGTACGGTTATGTCATGAGACGGGGAATGGAATAGCTGTTGTCGCTAGGTCTGATCAGTCTAGGAATAGGATGTTTTCCTACCTTGTGGTATAGCCTCGAGTTACAGAAGTCTTCTATCGAT
>JAIUZE010045878.1:0-84107 GCA_022085475.1 Heliosperma pusillum | reverse complement strand
GACACAAAAGCTATCAACGGTGAACATATACTCGTTAAAGATAGTAAGGCCTAACAATGTCATGGTCCAAGATACTCATTTAGAATTAGAATTGTCAAGACGCCATATACTCATAATTCTCTATGGGTACTTAGTCAACACGACACCAACCATATAATAAAAACAGTCACGGGAAAAACCTCCTATCATGTGACTAATTGCATATCAATAATAATCAAATATCATATCGCCTCATATCTACTAAGGCTAATTCAGTAATTAAATACAACTTTACTTGAAGACAAATCCCCGACCCGAGTCCCGCGGGACGGGGTTCATCAGTCAAATCGGGGTGACTAATCTTAGTTTGGGACAAACCCGTTGGATCAAACCGGGCTAAGAAGCAGGAGTCTTGTATCACATAGGGACATAAATCAAACATTTCTTACATTGTTATTGTATTATAATTTTAACATGTGAACTATTTCATAATTATACCAACAACCCGCTTGCCTTAAAATTGAGTTAAACGTAAACTACCAATATCGTTATTATAATTTCTAACATGTGAGAAATAATAATTTTATGAAACCTTTTTAATTAAATATTTTACTTATTAATATTTCCCACTTGCTAAATATTACAAAACACGATAAAAATGACGATAACTCAAAAACCGACACGAGTCCCAAGGTGGGACCCACGGGCTGAATTGGGCCGGACCCACATGGGCCTGTTTGGGCCTCACGGACAGAAATGGGGCTGTTTTGGCCTTTGATTCGATTTTACTAAAAACCGTTTCCTAATATTTCCCGCATGCTTTAACATATTTAAAACCCGTCAAAACAACAACCAATCAATCAAACATCGACACAACCCAAAGACCAAAACCCGGACCCACCATGGACCAACCCAGACCGGGTCTGAACCGGCCTGGACCGGTCTGATTTGGTCCGGTTCTCACCCCCTTTCTCGGTTCAATCATCAATCACACCAAATCAATTCCAAACTTGTTTCTAATCATCAAACAACCATTTTAACAATCTTCCACACAAAATCATAACTTATTAAAATCATCAAAATTTATCAAGAACACCAAACTTGTTAAAATTCTTACAAAATCATAAGAATCATAACTTATGGAAAATCATCAAAATTTATCAAGAACACTAAACTTGTTAAAAATTCATACAAAATCATAAAAATCATAACTTAGTAAAAATCATCAAAATTTATCAAGAACACTAAACTTGTTAAAAATCCATACAAAATCATAAAAATCATAACTTAGTAAAAATCATCAAAATTTATCAAGAACACTAAACTTGTTAAAATTTCATAAACAACATAAAAAAATCATAACTTAGTAAAATCATTAAAATTCTTCAAGAACACTAAATCATCATAAAAATTTCCTACAACTTAAAAATCATCAAGAACACTTAAATCATCATAAAAATTTCCTACAACTTAAAAATCATCAAGAACATAAAACATCATAAAATTCATACAACATAAAATCATCAAGAATCATCAAACATCACAAAAATTCCATACAACATAAAAATCATAAAACAACATAATAATTACTACTTAACATATTACTAACTAAAAATCCATAAATCATAAAAACATGAACCAAAAATAAAGATGAACCAAAATCCAAATACATAAAACTAAAGGCTATATTACTAACTCAAATCCTAAATAACCATAACATGAACATAAACTAAAACCTATGTGACATTAATTCGTCGAGTAAAACGGAATTGTTACCTTAGCTAGCAAAATCCACTTAGCACAAAATATAAGAAAATATAAATAAGAAAACCCTTCTACTAGTCTTCACCCAAAATATAAGAGTCCCCAAATTCGTCTTCAAACTCTTCCCCTATAAGAAATAACAAGAAAAACAATTATTAGAACGTAAACTAAATTTCTCATAATTAAAGTGTTGAAAACGATCTTGACGGAATTGAATTTAAAACGTACTAGAAGATGGAGAGCGAAGAGGAGATCCTAGAAATATAAATTAGGAAGGATTTAAGTAAGAAATGAAGGATTTATGGAGGTTTTGCTCAAGAACGATGAAGAACAATTGATGAACGATGAAGAACACGAAGAACGATTAAAGAAAGTGATATTTTGATCTTTATTTGATTTGTTGAAAAGTGAAAAGGTGTTTGTGAGTAAAGTGGAGTGGAGTTGGACGTGAGTTTATAGACAAATCAAGGTGTTGAGTTTTAAAATTGTTGTTCCGTAATTGACTCGCGTTTAATAATTATTTTACGGTAAACGATTTAATATAATTTACGATAAAGTTAATATCAAGATATTATGATATTAAAATGAAAAATAATGAAAATATCAAGGCTTAAGAGTGGGTAAGGGAGCCGTGTGATGTTGAACTTGTCGGGTCCGATTTCGAGCGTTTTGCGTAGTTTTCGTTAACTGATCGATAAAGTAAAATAATATCTAGATATTATGATATATTAATCAAAAGAAATAAAAATATCAAAGTCTATTAGAGGAGAGGGTGAGCCGTGTGGGTAAGGTGATCATCGGGTCTGTTTTTGCTCGATTTGCGTCATTTCCGTTGACGGATCGATAAAGTAATTAAATATCTAGATATTTTGATTATTTTAATCAAAATAAATAAAATATCTAATGGTGAGTGGAAAGCGATGACACGCGCGGGTGACTCATGCCAAAGTCGAGTTTCGATTTTGTTACGGGATTTACGATGAGTCGGGAATAGTTAAATGACGTTCGGTTAAAACCGTAAACGTTATTCTTTAAATTCCGAATAAATTCAAACTAATTATATTAAATTATGATAAATCTTAATAAATCTAAATAAAAATAAATCAAAAATATTATTTTTTTACATAAAATTTCGGTCTTCATACTTATGAGACGAGTCGGGAAAAGTCAACGGAAGTCAAAGTTGACTGAAAAGTCGAGAAAAGTCGAAGATGACTTAAAAGTCAAGAAAAGTTTATGACGACTTAAAAGTCAAGAAAAGTCAATGACGACTTTAAAAAGTCAAGAAAAGTCAAAGACGACTTAAAAGTCAAGAAAAGTCAAGGATGACTAAAAACGGGATTTTCATGAAATCTCTCAGAAATTCCAAATACGAACTCGGAATTTCAAAATACGACTCGAAACAATAAATTCTATTTTAAAAACTTAACCTTGCTGAAAAGTATCCTTAAGAAATTTTACTAGAAAAATTGGGTACTTTTTGGGTTGTTACAATCACCCCTCCTTTTAAAAAGTTTCGTCCTCGAAACTTAGAAGAAGGAACGTAACATATATGTAGGTCTATTTCAAACTGTTAAAAATATATTTGTAATAAAATACGGGGTCTTATCTACGGAACGGCAGGTTCTCGTCAGCATCAAGAATATCGATAGAAGGGACATAATCTTCGAACGGTTAAATCGAATAGAAAGAGGAAAGAAAGGAGGAAATTTACCTCAAGCAATGAGCTCGGGATATTTAGCTAATATCTTAGCTTCGGGTTCCCAAGTTTCTGATTCGACGTTTCCACAACGCCAAAGGATACGAACTAAAGGCACCACCTTGTTTCGGAGTTGTTTGTTAGCCCGTTCAAGTATACGAATCGGCCTTTCTTCCAAAGCCAAATTAGGTTCCAAGTCCAACACTTCTTCTTGAATAATATGACTCGGATCACTGATATACTTCTTCAACTGAGAAACGTGGAATACATCATGAACTTTGCTCAAGTTCGTAGGTAATTCCAAACGATAAGCAACAGGACCAACTCTTTGAAGCACACGAAACGGTCCAATATATTTAGGACTCAACTTCCCTTTCACTCCAAACCGTTTCACTCACTTCATTGGTGATACTTTAAGGAATACTCTGTCTTCAACATCAAATTCAAGCGGTCGTCGACGAACATCGGCATAGGATTTCTGTCTATCTTGAGCGGCTTTCATTCGTTCACGAATGACTTGAACTTGATCAATCGTTTCAGTAACTAGGTCGGGACTCAACATATGATCATCTTGCACTTGATCCCAACAAACCGGACTACGGCATTTCCTACCGTATAAAGCCTCGTAAGGTGACATCTTGATAGAAGCATGATAACTGTTGTTATAAGAAAATTCCACCAAAGGCCAACACTTCTCCCAAATGTATGCAGTCTAAGCACCAGCTCGAAGAAGATTCTTCCAAGGTGTATTGGATTGTTCTCCAGTTGACCATCAGTAGCGGCAGGAAAAGCTGTGCTCATCAACAATCTACTACCCATGGCTTCTTGCAAAGCTGTCCAGAATCGGGAACCAAATCTCGGGTCACGATCTGAAACTATATCTTTAGGGACTCCATGGTAGCGTACTATCTCTCTCACATAGGAATCAGCTAAAACATCTATTCTCGAAGTCTCCCTGATAGGTATGAATCTTGCACACTTGGTCAAACGGTCAACAATAACCCAGATGGCATCTTTTCCACTAGCAGTTCTAGGTAACGCCATCACGAAGTCCATAGAAATAGACTCCCATTTCCACAAAGGAATTTCCAAAGGTTGCAGCAAACCTCCGGGTCTTTGATGATCAATCTTCACCTTCTGACAAGTAAGACATCGACTAACATACTCCTTCACTTCAATCTTCATCCTAGGCCACCAGAATTGTGGTCTCAAATCTTTAGACATTTTGTCGCCACCCGGATGAATAGAATAAGGAGAAAGGTGAGCTTCATCAAGTATTCTCTTCCTCAACTCGGCACTTCTCGGAACATACATTCGACCATGGTAACGAAGGTAGCCATCATTAGCCACCACACAATCCTTAGCTTGCCCAAGTAGAATTTTTGATCGAATGGCGATAAAAGTAGCATCCTCCGGTAAACAAGTACGAATCTCACGATAAAAATCAGGTTCCGCGGTCAAAGCACCAAGATAATCAAATCCTCTCCCAACGAACTGTATCTGAAGCTTCTGAAACTCGGTTACCAGTTCATCGGGTAAAGTACCAAGAGCATTTAATGAATGACTAGTCTTTCTACTCAAAGCAGCTGCCACGACATTTGCTTTTCCCTCGTGATAAATCAACTCAGCATCATAATCATTCACTAACTCCAACCATCTTCTCTGCCTCATGTTCAATTCTTTCTGAGTAAAAATACACCTCAAGCTCTTATGATCAGTATATATTCGACAATGAACTCCGATAAGATAGTGTCTCCAAGTCTTCAAGGCATGTACTACCGCCGCTACCTCAAGATCATGAGTCGGGTAATTCACTTCATGAACCCTGAGTTGTCGAGAAGCATAAGCAATAACCTTTCTATTCTGCATCAAGACACATCCCAAACCATGCTTAGAAGCATCACAATATACATCATACTCAGCTTCATCATCTGGTAATGTTAAAACCGGAGCGGAAGTCAATCTCTTCTTCAATTCCAAAAAGGCAATTTCACATTCATCGGTCCAAACATACTTTGCTTCCTTTTTTAGCAATTGTGTCATCGGTCTAGCTAATTTGGAGAAATCTTTCACAAACCGACGATAATAGCCTGCTAAACCAAGGAAACTCCGGATTTCGGACACATTTTTCGGACTTTTCCAATCCACCACTGCCTCAATTTTCGCTGGATCGACCATAACACCGTCTTTCGAAATGACATGACCAAGGAAAGATACCTCGGGCAACCAGAATTCACATTTGGAGAACTTAGCATACCACTTTTGGTGTCGAAGAACACCCAAAATGGCTCGAAGGTGAATAGCCTGCTCTTCCTCAGATTTTGAAAAGATCAGAATGTCATCAATAAATACCACCACACATTTATCAAGATACTCCCGGAAAGTACGATTCATTTGATCCATGAAAATAGCTGGGGCGTTGGTCAAACCGAATGGCATCACATTGAATTCAAAATGACCATACCTTGAGCTGAAAGCAGTCTTCGGAATATCTGCTTCCCGAACGGGAATCTGATGATAACCCGATCTAAGATCGATCTTTGAGAAAGTAGAAGCACCCCGTAACTGGTCAAATAGATCATTAATACGAGGAAGAGGATATTTGTTTTTGATGGTGACTCGGTTCAATTCACGATAATCAATGCACATACGCATTGAACCGTCTTTCTTCTTGACAAATAGTACGGGCGCACCCCAAGGAGAAGAACTAGGCCTTATGAAGCCTTTCTCAATCAAATCATCGAGTTGAATTCTCAACTCTTTCAACTCAGAAGGCGCCATACGATAAGGAGCTTTGGCAATTGGTCCAGTTCCAGGAACTAGATCAATAGAGAATTCAACATCTCTTTCCGGAGCAATTCCCGGTAATTCATCGGGAAAAACATCTGGATATTCACAAACAATTGGAAAATCCTTCAAAGAAGGAAGAGAAGAATCAGAAGTAGTCACTACACATAGAAATGCTTGATGACCCTTCTTCATAACATTTAACATTTTCATTGCCGAGATTAACTTCACCGTTGTTTGCTTTCTAGCTCCTTGATAAGAAATACGAGCACCCAAAGGACTTTTGAGAATGATTTTCTGATCACGACATTCAAATCGTGCATGATGAGTAGCTAACCAGTCCATACCCAGAATAATATCAAACTCTTCTAAAGGAAACCGAAGAAGATTTGCAGGAAAAATAGATCCATTTATGCATATTGGAATGTCGGAATGAAGATAAGAACATGAAAATACTTCTCCAGATGGCAAAGAAATAGGAGTAGTTTCCCCGACTGAAGCTTTGAGCGGTAACTTGTCGGATAGTCTCATGGAAATAAAAGATAAGGAAGCTCCCGTGTCAAATAAAATTAAACACGGTAAATCATAAATCGAGAACATACCCGTCACAATATCGGGTTGGGCATCCGCCTCAGCACGGCTCATAATAAAGATACGACCCTTAGGTCTCCCAGAAATAACCGGTGTAGACACCGTCTTCTTCCTCTCGGGACATTCATTAAACCTATGCCCCGGTTTTTGACAATTAAAACATACTAGTGGCTTGTTGAAGCAACCAACCCCCGGATGAATAGGCCTCTTGCACCGAAAGCACATACGATCTTTAAGATCGTTGTTGTTGCTCGGAATAAAGGAACGGTTTCTCTGATTAGCTTGTCCACCCTGGAAGTTTCTCCTCTTGTTTGGAAAAGAGGGAGAAAAGGAAGGTCGAGATGAAGGATATAAAGGTCTCTTGCCAAAGGCATTAGGAGCAACATAAGAAGCACGAGCTTCCTCGGCCATCTCCCTGATAGAACTCTCCGCCCAGATGGCATCATTATAGATCGAGACAAAGGAAGTGGAACCTCTACTAATCTTCCCCTTTATCTGGGGAGAAAGCTTTCCCAGATAAAAGAAAGCCTTGTCTTCCGCTACCCTAATAAGACGAGTGGCATAATGAGCCAACTCATTGAACCTGGTAGTAAACTCCTGAACAGAAAGAAGTCCTTGTTTAAAATCCATGAACTCCTTCAACTTTTGGTGTCTCAACTCATCGGGATAAAACCTCGCTTCCAAGAGCTCACGGAAACGAGTCCACCCGAAATTAGGCTCCAACTTAGCGGTAGGACCTGAAAGAGTCCACCACTGATCCGCTTCCTTCTCTAAGAAGTGAGAAGCTAGACGGACCTTGTCCTCTTCACGGACATCATAAAGAGAAAAACTCTTCTCCATCTCTCGTAACCACACAGAAAGTTTAACGGGATCAACTTCGCCATCGTAGGTTTTGGCTTGGCTCCTCGATAGCTGTGAAGCAACCCACGTATAACTCCCGTGTCTCTCACGATCAGGAACAGGAATAGGAATCTGATTTGCTTGCTGGTTTTGCTGGTTTTGCTGGTTTTGGATAATAACGGTAAGAGCGGCTAAAATAGTGTTGTCAATCCTCGGAGGCATCTTGCAAAATAAAAACACAGATTAGTACTTATCATTTAGCAAGAACAAAGAGACTACAACATAAATCCTAATCTACCCATCTTACCCTTCTATCTCACGGTTTATTATTTCTTTAGGTCAAGTTATTTATACAAGGGTACACAAACGTGCGTCGGGAGCAAAATAGCTCTGATACCAACTGTGACACCCTCAAATTTGCGGCAAGAAAAAAAATATTTAAATACATACAAGATACGAATATATAACGAAGGTGTCATTACATAATAAAAAGGTTCGTTACAAAACGAAATAATATTCTACAAAATAAATATACAAGCCGGGAGACATATCTCCCGTATAAATACGGAAATAAACTAGTGTATAATAATATACAAACTATGAACCGAATATAGGTCCAAGGTAAAACTTCACTCGCTAGCTCGTCCATGTACCCCAAATATGCAACACCACCTGTTCGACCGCATTAAATATAAACACGGAAGCCACAGTCAGTGGGGAGTAACTCCGAGTTCTCCCAGCCACGAAATGTCGAGTTTAATGAAAACATGAATAACATAAAAGCAATGTATATGGAAAATACAAAACTTAAACATATATGATATGCTTTTCATGTTATGAAACAAATAACTAACATATAACCTATCATATGAAAGCTATCATGTGAATCCGATAATAAAATATAACTCGAGGTAGGGAAGCTGGTATGCTGGCTCAGCGGTTACCAAGTAACATGGCCCTGATACACTCAAACCCTAATCAACACGTTTAATCATGTGAATCAGTTAACAACCGTTAATCCAAACTCTATCAATCCTAGCCGGCTTGCATCTCACCTTCTAGAACTCATAGAATCATACAAACATGAAAGACCAATACCTCTACAAACAGGCATAAGTTCCTAGTGCAGTCAATAGAAGACTTCTGTAACTCGAGGCTATACCACAAGGTAGGAAAACATCCTAGTCCTAGACTGATCAGACCTAGCGACAACAGCTATTCCGCTCCCCGTCCCATGACATAACCGTCTATGAGAAACTCTACTAGGCGACCCCCTAAGCAGAGATGGCTAGTACTTAAGCTGGCTCCAGTCCCAAAACGGATCAGGCAGCCATGCCCCGACTTGGATATAACCCCACCAAGCCGGGACACAAAAGCTATCAAGCTGTGAACTCCATATGCTCGTTAAAGATAGTACGAGCCTATCAATGTCATGGTCCAAGCTACTCATTTAGAATTAGAATGGTAAAGACGCCATATATCCATAATTCTCTATGGGTACTTAGTCAACACGACACCAACCATATAAACAAACAGTCACGGAAACACATCCTATCATGTGACTAATTGCATATAAATAATAATCAAATATCATATCGCCTCATATCTACTAAGGCTAATTCAGTAATTAAATACAACTTTACTTGAAGACAAATCCCCGACCCGAGTCCCGCGACGGGTCATCAGTCAAATCGGGGCTGACTAGATCTTAGTTTGACCCAACCCGTTGGATCAAACCGGCTAGAAGCAGAGTCTTTATCACATAGACATAAAATCAACATATTCATTACATGTTATTTTATTACTACTTCTAACATGTGAATTATCATAATATACCCAAAACCCGCTTGACTTAAATGATTTCAACGTAAACTGATCTCGTATTATAATTTCTAACATGTGAGAAATAATAATTTTATGAAAACCTTTTTAATTAAATATTTTACTTATTAATATTTCCCACTTGCTAAATATTACAAAACACGATAAACATGACGATAACTCAAAAACCGTCACAAGTCCCAAGGTGGGACCCACGGGCTGAAATGGGCCGGACCCAATATGGGCCTGGATGGGCCCACGGGCTGTTTTGGCTTCAAAAAGGCTGTTTTACTTTAATTTTTTCTAAAACCGTTTTCTAATATTTTCCCGCATGCTTAACATAATTAAAACCCGTCAAAACAACAATTAAACAACCAAACATCGACACAACCCAAAGACCAAAACCCGGACCCACCTTGACCAACCCAGACCGGGTCTGAACCGGCCTGGACCGGTCTGGTTTGGACCCGGTTCAGCCTCTTCCCCACGGTTCACCAACAAACAATACCAAAATCAATTCCAACTTGTTTTAATCATCAAACAACCATTTTAACATACATCCATAAAAATCATAACTTATTAAAAATCATCAAAATTTGTCAAGAACACTAAACTTGTTAAAATTTCATAAACAACATAAAAATCATAACTTGTTAAAAATCATCAAAATTTGTCAAGAACACTAAACTTGTTAAAATTTCATAAACAACATAAAAATCATAACTTGTTAAAAATCATCAAAATTCATCAAGAACCACAAACTTGTTAAAATTTCCTAAACAACATAAAAATCATAACTTAGTAAAAATCATTAAAATTCTTCAAGAACAATAAATCAACATCAAAATTTCCTACAACTTAAAAAAATCATCAAGAACAATAAATCATCATAAAAATTCTCTACAAATTAAAAATCATCAAGAATCATAAACAACATAAAAATTCCATAAAACATAACAATCATCAAGAATCATAACAACATAAAAATCCCATAAAACATAAAAATCATCAAGAATCATAAAACAACATAATAACCATTACTTAACATATTACTAACTAAAAATCCATAAATCATAAAACATGAACCAAAAAATAAAGATGAACCAAAATCCAAATAAATAAAACTAAAGGCTATGTTACTAACTTAAATCTTAAATAACCATAACATGGACATAAACTAAAACCTAAGATATGTGACATTATTTCGTCGAGTAAATCGGAATTGTTACCTTAGCTAGCAAAATCACTTAGCACAAAATATAAGAAGTAATAATTAAGAAAACCCTTCTACTAGTCTTCACCCAAAATATAAGAGTCCCCAAATTCGTCTTCAAACTCTTCCCCTATAAGAAATAACAAGAAAAACAATTATTAGAACTTAAACTAAATTTCTCATAATTAAAGTGTTGAAAACGATCTTGACGGAATTGAATTTAAAACGTACTAGAAGATGGAGAGCGAAGAGGAGATCCTAGAAATATAAATTAGGAAGGATTTAATTAAGAAATGAAGGATTTATGGAGGTTTTGCTCAAGAACGATGAAGAACAATTGATGAACGATGAAGAACACGAAGAACGATTAAAGAAAGTGATATTTTGATCTTTATTTGATTTGTTGAAAAGTGAAAAGGTGTTTGTGAGTAAAGTGGAGTGGAGTTGGACGTGAGTTTATAGACAAATAAAGGTGTTGAGTTTTAAAATTGTTGTTCCGTAATTGACTCGCGTTTAATAATTATTTTACGGTAAATGATTAAATATAATTTACGATAAAGTTAATATCAAGATATTATGATATTAAAATGTAAAATAATGAAAATATCAAGGCTTAAGAGTGGGTAAGGGAGCCGTGTGATGTTGAGCTTGTCGGGTCCGATTTCGAGCGTTTTGCGTAGTTTTCGTTAACTGATCGATAAAGTGAAATAATATCTAGATATTATAATATTATAATCAAAAGTAATGAAATATCAAGCCCTATTAGAGGACTAAATGGACCGTGTGGCATGGTGAGGATTCGGTCTGTTTTTGCTCGATTTGCGTAATCTTCGTTGACGGATCGATAAAGTAAGTAAATATCTAGATATTTTGATTATTTTAATCAAAATAAATAAAACATCTAATGGTGAGTGGAAAGCGATGACATCAACGTGTGACTCATGCCAAAGTCGAGTTTCGATTTTGTTGCGCGCATTACGATGCGTCGGGAATAGTTAAATGACGTTCGGTTAAAACCGTAAACGTTATTCTTTAAATTCCGAATAAATTCAAAATAATTATATTAAATTATGATAAATCTTAATAAATCTAAATAAAAATAAATCAAAAATATTAATTTTTTTAAATAAAATTTCGGTCTTCAAACTTATGAGACGAGTCGGGAAAAGTCAACGAAGTCAAAATCGACTAAAAAGTCGGGAAAAGTCAAAAATGACTTAAAAGTTCAGAAAAGTTTAAGACGACTTTAAAAGTCAAGAAAAGTAATTGACGACTTTAAAAAGTCAAGAAAAAGTCAAAGACGATTTAAAAGTCAAGAAAAGTCAAAGATGACCAAAAACGGTCTTTTCATGAAATCTCTCAAAATTCCAAATACGAACGCGGAATTTCAAAATACGACTCGGAACAAAAATTCCTATATTAAAAACTTAAGTTCTACTGAAAAGTATCCATAAGCTATTGCTTAAGCAAATTGGGTACTTTTCGGGTTGTTACAGTTGAAATCTGTCAACCAAGAGTTCTAGGGGTAGAATTAGTCTAGAAATGACTTACCATTTTTAGATAAAGGTGGCATACGATGACTATTTTTATTTAAAGATGAGTCTTGGAATCATTTATATAATTTAGTGAGGGGTCATTATATAAATGCTAAACTTGTTAAAATTGTTTTACAAGTGAAATTATATATAAGCAATGAATGTTTATTTTTACATTGATATTTATTTTATACGCGCAAATGACAAATATATTACCCTTCTACAAACTTGTAAATCCGTTCAATCGTGCAAATAAGTTTCCATTAATTCATACGGTATAATTTTTTATTGCAATTTAAATCTCCGTTTAAATCACCATAGCTAAAGAAAAAATGAATTTTATCTTTTGATCTCCGTGTAAATCGTGGAAATAAGTTTCCATTAAACTTAGTCAAAAACGTTTTGAATTTTTCTGACGTCTTCTTATAACAGTGGCACATCAATCTTTTTGCTCCAAAGAAAATATTTGTAATTTTTGGCATGTCGTCATAATGCTCCTTATCGAGGCTTACCTCAAAAGAGGCCAAATCAGTTGGGACGACTAGGTTAATCAATTTATTTTAAATCGTGAATAACCAAATACCGTAGTCACTTCATGAAAGGTTTATCGTTTTGAAGGTAAAACCATGAATGAAATGAAGAATAGTCTTCATTATATTTCTAATCTATGGATCTAAATATAGATTCATGAAAGTGAGTGGGAGCTATAAGAAAGATGTTTTATTCTTGATTGTTAAGAATAGGACGAGGTTCAAGAGCAGGTTGACACGATGTTGGCACAAGGCGAGGGAAAAAGGCAAGACTATTTTGAATAGTAAAGTCAAAAACCAAGCAAGGTGTCGAACCCAACTTTTGATGATTCTATTATTACTGTGTAGGACACTAGAAAAGAATATGTCCCAAGTTTTTGGAGAAATAGAAATTGGGTGTACTACACCTAAAAGTACTTTCATCCATAATATATATATGATCGACATTTATTTTGCTAAATGCAATTTTTGGGTATTAGATACCTATTATGGTTCTCTTCAATGTATTCAATGCATATAATAGTGATTCGTGCGACGACTAGCCATGATTAAATGTCGACCTACAAGGGAAATATAACTATTATAGTTTTTATTTATATAGAGACATATAAAAGTTATAATGTGATCAATCCAGTTTTGGATTTAGAGGTATACTTTAATAAAAGTTATTATGCATATGACCTCTAAATAAAGAATATAGTATCCACTTTAGTGTACGACACAAGTGTTTCACTTTTGTGAATGGAACAAGCGTTGTATCTTTTTATGCCTATACTTGGTGAATGGTTATCCCATATCAATCAAAGGTAATTATATTCTTGACCTAAAACTAGAAATTACTTGTCATATAGATTTTAAAAGGCTCAAAATTAGTGACCCAGATCTAATCTTGATTCTGGACTGTGTAGCACATTAAAAGGCTAGTATTGACTAGTATCCCTAAAACATTTGATTTTGAATCTTATGCTGTGTGCGAATCTTGTATTCAAGGCAAGATGATTCGTGCCCTTTTTATTGAGAAGGAAATCGAACTCGTGAGTTATTGACCATATTACATAAGAATATGTGTTGTCCAATAACAAACACAACCAGAGATGGTAATGACTACTTCACTTTATTTACCGACGACGTAAGTAGATATTGTGTTTGATTCTACTTAATGAGGTGCTAAGAGAAATCTTTGAAAAGTTCAAAGAGCTTCAATGTGGAGTAGTTAACCACCAAGAGTATTAGATAGTGAACTTACGACCAAATCGTAACAAGAAATATCTAAGTATTTACTTTGATTTTCAACAAAAGTATTGTGAAATAGTTTCACGTGTTAACTTCTCTAAGACACATTATGAGATAAGGGTGTTGTTGCATAGAGAAACAGAACCTTATACGATATGGTTTTGTCTTTGTCAAGTTAATCTCAGCCACTTGACTAACTTTGGTATTTTATTATTTTGTCTGCTATTTCTTTTCCCACCATATCTAAGCACATTTAAAACAATCGGATTTTATTTCATATACTGTAACACCCGCAATTGTACCCTATTTTTATAGTAAAAATATTATACGGATACTTTTCAGCGAAATTTAGTTTTAGTTTAGAATTAAATTTCCCGTGTCTAATTTAGAATTTCCGAGTTCGTAATTGGACTTTACGCGAGATTTTGAGTAAGTTACGTCTTAAGGCGCGTAATGGGCTTTTTCCCATATGTTTTCCACTTACTCCTTCATATACTCTCCCTCATAACCCTAACTCCCTCACATTCAACCTTCTTCCTCACCAAAAAAATCCCAAATCCCTAACCTCCATATTTGATCCATCTTAGAATCGTCACTACTCATTCATTTCTCGCTCAAATTCACCTAAGTTCGTCTTATTCTTTCCCTCTCATCGTCCTCTATCCGTATTGGTAATAAAATTACCGTCTTTCTCGCTTTTCAATTTATTCGTCTTTCTCAAGGTGAATTATATTCATCTTTTATTATCTAATTGTAGGTGGTGACCTCCAAGACCCCGACAAAGACTACTTCTTGATAGAAGAGGACATCGACGCGGATTGAAGACGCGAAAAGGTAACGGTGAAGGGTTACTCGATATCATTTACGTGTTTTATGTGTTTTCTATGTTAGTGATCGTATTTAGAATATGATTAGTAATCTTAGGAATTGTGTTGTTGATGATGGTTGTTGTTAATTGATAATTGATATGAGAATTGATGATTTGTGATGATAGATGATGTTTGTGTTATGATAAGCCTTAGTGAAATTGTGAATTTCGGGTGTTATTGCCTGAGACCAGGACGCTGGCAGCGTCGTGTGGACGCCGGCAGCGTTCCATGGCGGTGGCAGCGTTTCGTGCTGCCAGTTTTTCCCTTTTGTTGAGCACCTTGACTTTCGTTGACCCTTTGAATTCTAGTCCCGCCTCGACTTTCCTTGACCCTTTGGACTTGGTCTTTTTGCATTGATGATTTGTTTGAAACCCACTCCCATTTCTCGGGTCTCGGGTCTCGGGTTTGACTTTGACTTTTGTTGACTTCCGGGTTTGACTCTAAAAGTTGACTTTAAATATTAATGTTTCGAATATATAATAATCCCTTCGCTTGTATCGCATGTTTTGTGACGGTTTGTGGTATGTCTCACTTTGAGTCATTTTTACACATGTTACGGTTTGAGCACGAACTTTCTATGTGCTTTGTACTCTCATTCCCTTGGCTACCTCCACGTTCGTAAGGCTGGAATGTCTGAACGGGGAGTATATCCTTACTGCTTGATTGCATGTGTTAGTGGGCATATGACGACGTTGATGGGAGGCAAACGCTTTGCGTTAATCGACCCGGCCTTCAAATGTTGTATACTTGCGAGGTGGTGTCATTGCATGTAGCGTACCGCTTGTTTATGATGCTTGTGCCCTTGCCGCCTCTTTCGTGAAGGTTGACCGAATTTGGGGTACTCGACTTCTATTTGGTTGACCGAGTCTTGGATGCGAAACGTTTATCGCATGTCGAATCGGAAAATTTTATTTCGAGAGTCTGGCCAGGTTTAGACTAGGATCGGATATTTATATCGTCGTCCTATCAGGAGGAATTGTGTCTACATATACGAAGTTTTAATCGTGTATGAGTTCAGGGAAATGTTTATCCCGTGGATGCGATTTTAATCATAATGGCAATATACATGGTGCTAGTGCGTGTCATTAACCGTGAGAGATGTTGTCAACGTATTATACGTTTGGGATGGATGATTAAATGATTGATTATTTGTGATTATTGGATCACTTGGCATGGTTTGTTTGTCGAGTCTCAATCTTATCAAACTTATGCCGCTAACGGTGAGATGCAAGCCCTAGTGAGTGTATATGGTTGCCTAAGAGTGTCTTCCCCGTGTCTATCTATAGCATGATGGTTACGGTTTTGTACTTCATGTACTCTTATCTTTATATAATGAATTGCCTATTTATCCTTCTCGTATTTCATATGTATATCTATATATGCATGCTCCTACTTTTGTATTTTCGTTTATGTACGTTTAATGTGATATGGCTGGGAGAACCCGGAGTTACTCCCCACTGACTGTGGCGTTCATGTTTTTCATGGATGAACAGGTTGCTTGATTGGATGGCTTTTTGCTTGTGGTATTTTGGGTTCGGGTGTGAGCTAGCGGGCGTTGGCCTGGATGAAACACCTCTAGACGATTTTTAGCTAGTTGCTGATAACTTTGTTGTTGGATAACATTTTGAGAGACTACGTCTCTTGTAGTATTTTATACTTTGGTTTGTAATTATTGACATTCCTCGTACCTTTCTATTTCCATGTAAAAAGTTTTAAAAACATCGTATTTCCCGCTATATAAATCAAATGCTTGTTATGTTTTATTTCCGCATTCGCGAGGGTTGTCACAGTTGGTATCAGAGCTTTATTGCTCCCGACGCACATACGTGAACCCTAAACTTAAACTACTTGACCTTGAAATAATAAATGAGAGATTGGTAGAAGTTAAGGACTTTAATTGGTAGTCTATTTGTTTATGCTAAGTGTTAGGATTAACTTGTTTTGTTTCTATTTCTTATGAAGATGGTTAGACCTCGAGTAGTAGAGAACGTTATGCTAGAAGCTCTTACGCAAGTGTTGAAGAATCAACAAGATGCGGCTTTAGCTCAAGCCAACCAAGTTCCCCCTCGTAGAGAAGATAACCATCAAGGAGGCTATGCTTGGGTGGCTAGCCAAATAGCTAGGAGTAAGATTATACCTTATGGTGGAGAGTCGGACCTTACCGAGCTATCGGAATGGTTCCGAGAAATGAAGAAGCAATTTGATTTATACCAAGTCCGTGAAGAGGACAAGGTAAGGATTGCAAAGCACTTCCTTGTAAGGGAAGCGGATAATTGGTGGGCGATTACTAGTGCCACCGCTACTCTTGAAGACGATTTCAATTGGGCTTGTTTCAAAGCTCTAGTTGAAGGTCGATTTTATCCTAAGGAGCTCAAGCAACAAAGGCTCAAGGAATTTATTGACTTCAAGCAAGGTAACTTGTCGGCACAAGACTTCACTACGGAGTTCCACAAGCCTGCTCACTTTGCTTTGAGGCTTATCAAAGATGACGAGGACCGAGCTTTCTACTACCGCAACAAGCTTAGTGCTTTACTCCAAAGTAAAGTGAGGAGGAATACTACTTCCTTTGGGGATTTATATGATGATGCTCTATGGGCCGAGAACTCTATGAAGGCCATCAAGGATGAAGATATGATGAAGAATCCCTCTCCTTCTTTCACTCCTAGGCCTAATTTCTTTGGGAAGAGGTCGTTTACTCCGTCTTCCTCCAACTATTATGCTAACAAGAGGTGATTCAATCCTCCCCCAAATGCAAATGCAAGAGCTCCCGCTCCTTTCATTCCCCGAGCTACTTATAATGTGGCTCATATGTAACACCCGGAAATGTACTGCAACGGGAGTATGTGACCAAGCCAAGACACGAGCCATGACACGAGCTCAAGACAAGACACAAACTCAAGACAAGACTCAACATCAAAACAACAACCTACATTCAGACAACACCATGACCAGCTATGACAATGTTCTATTCAGTCCAAGCCACAACCACTTCAAGCCTGCTAAGACAACACCACCACAACCAGAACAAAGCCTAGCCATCCACTTCCCAAGACTAGGCCACAACAAAGCTCAGCCAACAGCCCAACAAACCCAACACAACAAAAACAGCCCCCAGCCAAAAACAGCCTATCACAGCCTTTCTAAACAAGGTCCATGGGGCCCCACACAATCAAACAAGCCTAACCAACCCTCAAACCTATGTCTTGGGAAGGTCCTCTACAACTTTCCCCAGGACTTCCCTCCCCAGAAACAAACACACAAAGAGTTAGCTTAGGGACAACTTCAGACTGTCCAGATTTCAGCCTTTTTGCAGTAGTTAACATGTCACTATCAAACTTTCCTTTTATGATCAAACAAACTCGAGGGCCTTTTAGAAGGACCTTTGGCATCCATCCCACTTCAGTTGAGCTCAAGAATCAAGCTCAGAAGTCCACCCCTCCACCAGTTTCAACCCCAACAAACCAATTAAGGCAGATTGTCCTATTAGAACTACTTTTCTACTTTATTGCTTTATGCTGAACAATGTAGCTGTTATTTCTGTTTCTTTTGCAAACCCATTGTGGCCCTAGGATGTAATGAACGAATAGGATGTAATGTCCTTGCCTATATAAGGCCTTTTCCTTATGAATGAAAGACAGATTTGAAGTAAAATATAAAACTGAAACCTTGTTTCTGTTGCATCTCTTGGCTGTGTGCTTGAGACAACTTCCTTTGCTGTGTGCTTGGAAGTGAGCTTGGGTCCTTAGCTGTGTGCTGGGATCAAGGTTCAACCCTCAACCATTGGCTTTGTGCTTTGGTTAAGGTCCTATCCTTGTTCTTTAACAATCAATTCAAACAGAAACAGAGTACTTGCAAGTGTCTTAATCTTAGCTCAATTTGTCATTGTTTAGTTGTCTTTTCTGAATAGTTTCAGTGCAAATTGGTTATCAGAGCTTTGGTTTGTGAGTTCATCTACCTAACTACATTAAAAACACAAAATACAACCATGAGTGAAGAGAGAATCACAGGTATTGAAAACACAGTTCAAGATCTTGTCAGAACTGTAATGGAGGTCTCTAGATCTGTCAATGAACTCCTTGAGGGCCAACAGAACAATGATACAAGGGGAGGCAGAGGTCGAGGAAGAGGAGCACCTTTCCCACAAGGTGGAGTAAGGAGGAGACAACCTGTAGATCAGTTTGAAATGTCAGATTCAGATGGCTCAGATCACAGTCTTCTCAGACACCAAGACAAAGATATCAAGGTAGAGATTCCTGACTTTCTAGGTAGCTTGAACCCTGATGATTTCTTAGATTGGCTAAGGTCTGTAGAAAGAGTCTTTGAGTTTAAAGGATACACTGATAGAAAGGCTTTTAAGGTTGCTATCATGAAACTAAAAGGCTATGCCTCACTTTGGTATGAAAACATGAAAACCTTGAGGGTTAGAGAAGGGAAAGAACCTGTAAAGTCATGGCTCAAACTGAAAAAGAAAATGAGAGCTAAGTTTGTCTCTAGGGACTACACTCAAGACATGTTCATTAAGCTTACTCACCTAAAGCAAGACCAAAGACCTTTAGAGTCCTACCTAAGAGACTTTGAACAACTCACTTTGCAATGTGAGGTTGTTGAGAAATCTGAACAAAAGATAGCAAGGTTCTTAGAGGGGTTGGATGAAAGGATAGCTAGCAAAGTCAGGTTACAAAACATATACTCCTTTGAGGAAGCTGTCAACCTGTCTTTAAGGGTAGAAAAATTGGGAAAAGGAAAGGCCAGTGTTTCTAAGACACCTTCCAGAACCCCCACCTTCAAACCTTTTGTAGGAGTTAAGATAGGAGAACCTGTGGTTCCTGTTAAGACTCCTTTCAACCTTGATAAAGGCAAGGCTGTTGAGGCAGGCCAAAGGAAGACTACCCCTCTCAAAAAGTGCTTTCAATGTCAAGGGTATGGACATTTTGCTAGAGAATGTCCATCTAAAAGGGCTCTGAGTACCCTAGAAGTAATCCATTGGGGAGATGATGAAGTGTTGGTCTGTGATGAAGAGATGGAAGAGCCTGAGGTAGAGGCTAGTGAGGAGTTGATAGAGCCTGATGCAGGGTTAAGTTTGGTAACATGGAGGGTAATGCATACTCAACCACAACCTTTGGAAGAGGACCAAAGACACCAGATCTTTAGGACCAGATGTACCATCAAGGGTAGAGTATGTAACCTCATTATTGATGGGGGAAGCTGCACTAATGTGGCCTCCAAAACACTGATAGACAAGCTAGCTCTACCCACCAAAGACCACCCCCTACCTTACAAACTCAGATGGCTAAACAAAGGGGCTGAGATCAAGGTGGATAAACAATGTGTTATACCTTTCTCAATTGGTAAAGGGTATGTGGATGAGAGTCTTTGTGATGTTCTACCTATGGATGCATGTCACCTTCTGCTTGGGAGACCATGGGAGTTTGATAGGGATGCCATACACCATGGGAGAGACAACACTTACACCTTCAAGTATGGGAAGAAGAAGATCACCCTAGCACCTTTACCACCTGCTTTAAAGATCAACCCAAACCCCATGAGTGAGGCTTCCAAAGAAGTCATGTTGATAAGTGAATCAGAAATAGCACAAGAGCTAAGTGAGCTACAACCTGTATACATATTGCTAGTCAAGGAGACTGGGATGAGTATCATTGATATCCCTGAAGAGGTCAAATCTATCCTAGAAAGTTATGGTGATGTCTTCCCTACTGAGCTTCCTAGTGGACTGCCACCACTTAGAGGGATAGAGCACCACATTGACCTAGTGCCTGGAGCTATCTTACCCAACAAGCCAGCCTACAGGAGTGACCCTAAGGCTACACAAGAGCTCCAACTTCAAGTAGGTGAACTACTCAACAAGGGCTATGTCAGAGAGTCCCTCAGTCCTTGTGCTGTACCAGCCTTGCTTGTGCCAAAGAAGGATGGGACTTGGCGTATGTGTATTGATAGTAGGGCCATCAACAACATTACCATCAAGTATAGGTTTCCCATACCTAGACTTAATGATATTCTGGATGAGCTAAGTGGGGCTCAAGTGTTCACTAAGATTGATCTGAGGCAGGGCTACCACCAAGTGAGGATAAGAGCAGGGGATGAATGGAAGACAGCTTTCAAGACTAAACATGGGCTCTATGAATGGCTGGTGATGCCTTTTGGGTTGTCTAATGCCCCTAGCACCTTCATGAGGTTGATGACAGAGGTCCTAAGGCCTTACTTAGGCAAGTGTGTAGTGGTTTACTTTGATGATATTCTTATTTACAGTTCAACTAAGGGAGAACATTTGCAACATCTGAAGTTGTTGTTTGAGGTCCTAAGAGAAAACAAGTTGTATGGCAAGCTAGAGAAGTGCACCTTCATGCAGCCTGAGGTTTACTTCCTTGGGTTCATCATCTCTAAGAAAGGGGTAGCAGTTGATCCTGAGAAAGTGCAAGCAATCAAGGAATGGCCCATTCCCCAAACTGTTACTGATGTAAGAAGTTTCCATGGGTTGGCATCTTTCTATAGGAGGTTCATACAAGGGTTTAGTTCAATCATGGCCCCTATTACTGAGTGCATGAAGAAGGGAGAGTTCAAGTGGAATGAGAAGGCTGAAAGGTCCTTCAATCTGATCAAAGAGCTATTGTGCAAGTCTCCAATATTGGTTCTACCAGACTTTAACAAACTCTTTGAGGTAGAGTGTGATGCCAGTGGTCTTGGCATAGGAGCTGTGCTTACTCAAGAAAAGAAACCTGTGGCATACTTTAGTGAGAAGCTAAATGGGGCCAAGCTTAACTATTCCACATATGACAAGGAATTCTATGCCATTGTGAGGGCATTGAATCATTGGGGACACTACTTGAAGCCTAAGCCTTTTGTGCTTCATTCTGATCATGAGGCTCTCAAATAGGCACACTTTCAAGCAGGCCCTTACACACCACTTCCAGTACCCAACAAGCCATGGGAAGACCTCAGTATGGACTTTATTGTAGCCTTACCTAGAACTCAAAGGGGAAAGGAGTCAATCATGGTGGTTGTAGATAGATTCAGCAAGATGGCACATTTCATTGCTTGTAAGAAGACTGAGGATGCATTGGGGGTGGCTGAACTATACTTTAGGGAAGTTGTCAAGTTACATGGGGTCCCTAGAAGCAGTGTCTCAGATAGAGACACAAAGTTCATGAGCCATTTCTGGAGAACCTTGTGGAAGCTGTTGAAGACCAGGTTATTGTTTAGTACTTCTCACCATCCCAAAACTGATGGGCAGACAGAAGTCACTAACAGAACACTAGGGAAGATCTTAAGGAGCATTGTTTCTAAGTCATTAAAAGATTGGGACCTCAAGCTAGCACAAGCTGAATTTGCCTTCAACAGAGCTCCCTCCAGCAGCACAGGTAAAAGTCCTTTTGAAACAGTTTATGGCACTAATCCTCTCATGCCTACAGACCTAGCACCAGTCAAAGGGAACAAGGCAAGCTATGATGCAAAGAAAAGAGTTGAGCAAATGATACAGATTCATGAGCAAGTCAAGAAGCAGATTGAAAGGTCCAATGAGTTGTACAAGGCCAGGTCCAAGGGGCCTAAGAAAGCAAGGGAATTCAAAGCAGGAGATCTTGTATGGTTGCATTTAAGAAAAGAGAGATTCCCAGACAAGAGGAGAAACAAGCTCATGCCAAGAGCTGATGGACCATTTGAGATATTGGAGAAGATAGGCACCAATGCTTACAAGGTGGATCTACCAGGAAGCTATGGTGTACATGGTACTTTCAATGTTGGAGACCTGAGTCCTTACCATGGTGAATCAGATGATGAAGGTGAGGAAGATTTGAGGGCAAATCCTTTTCAACAAAAGGAGGTTGCAACGGGAGTATGTGACCAATCCAAGACACGAGCCATGACACGAGCTCAAGACAAGACACAAACTCAAGACAAGACTCAACATCAAAACAACAACCTACATTCAGACAACACCATGACCAGCTATGACAATGTTCTATTCAGTCCAAGCCACAACCACTTCAAGGCTGCTAAGACAACACCACCACAACCAGAACAAAGCCTAGCCATCCACTTCCCAAGACTAGGCCACAACAAAGCTCAGCCAACAGCCCAACAAACCCAACACAACAAAAACAGCCCCCAGCCAAAAACAGCCTATCACAGCCTTTCTAAACAAGGTCCATGGGGCCCCACACAATCAAACAAGCCTAACCAACCCTCAAACCTATGTCTTGGGAAGGTCCTCTACAACTTTCCCCAGGACTTCCCTCCCCAGAAACAAACACACAAAGAGTTAGCTTAGGGACAACTTCAGACTGTCCAGATTTCAGCCTTTTTGCAGTAGTTAACATGTCACTATCAAACTTTCCTTTTATGATCAAACAAACTCGAGGGCCTTTTAGAAGGACCTTTGGCATCCATCCCACTTCAGTTGAGCTCAAGAATCAAGCTCAGAAGTCCACCCCTCCACCAGTTTCAACCCCAACAAACCAATTAAGGCAGATTGTCCTATTAGAACTACTTTTCTACTTTATTGCTTTATGTTGAACAATGTAGCTGTTATTTCTGTTTCTTTTGCAAACCCATTGTGGCCCTAGGATGTAATGAACGAATAGGATGTAATGTCCTTGCCTATATAAGGCCTTTTCCTTATGAATGAAAGACAGATTTGAAGTAAAACATAAAACTGAAACCTTGTTTCTGTTGCATCTCTTGGCTGTGTGCTTGAGACAACTTCCTTTGCTTTGTGCTTGGAAGTGAGCTTGGGTCCTTAGCTGTGTGCTGGGATCAAGGTTCAACCCTCAACCATTGGCTTTGTGCTTTGGTTAAGGTCCTATCCTTGTTCTTTAACAATCCATTCAAACAGAAAACAGAGTATTTGCAAGTGTCTTAATCTTAGCTCAAATTGTCATTGTTTAGTGTCTTTTCTGAATAGTTTCAGTGCAAAAGCGCACCCCTCCTTGGTCCCGCCGTGTACCAAAGTTTGGCGACTCCGCTGGGGAATATACACTTACGTGTTACCCAGGGTGAAACTTGAACAAGGTTAGGGAATAGTTTGTACGAGACTGTTCTCGGTTTTCATAACTCGACCTTCTTAGGTCGTTTTATTCGGCCTTCCTAGGCCCAACCCAACTTATTTCGACCAATCGTCCCGTCTGGACGGGCAAAATTCTTTTTTGGGCCTAAAGATAGATAGCGATTGACGTCAACCATACTGCGGTACATACTCATGTTAGTATCGAGAGCTTTCACTACTCGAGGAAATGGACTAGGAACCGACCTTACTCATGTTTGGCGCTGACCTCTCCACAGACCTGGGTTTGATTGCTTGGTATGGCAACCTACCCTTTAAGCCAAAACCATTTTAAATGCACTCAACATACCGTTATAATGCCTGTATAAATGTTTATAACCTATACATGATCACCATTGTGTAAATAAAACCATAACGAACTTTTCAAAAAAATAAAATCCTTTTTTAAAACTGTAAAGCATTTTTAAAGGTGGCCTAAAGTAGTGCAAATTGAGTCAAAAATCTGGCCAAATATCAAGTCAAAATTGTCTTTTCTCCAATTCGAGTCATCACTCCTACAACCACACTGCGGTTGCTTAGGACAAACATTTAAAATCTTGTCATTTTCAAAACTCACTTAACACAGTGGCACACTCCGACTTCAAAAGTCGAGTCCTTTTAAGTAAGTGTGCTAGAATGGTCGATCGTATTTTAATTCGTCGTGGGTCTTTTGCCCCAATTTTCAAAATGCCGGGAACTAGTTAAACAAGTGTTGATCTAGCCGAGCTAAACCCGAATGGTAATAATCTAATCCTAGCTGTGCTCATCCGTCTCCAAACAAGTCAAGACTAAGCTCATGCTCGCCTCAATGTCATTTAAGGCCAAATTGTTACCCTGGAAATTAGTTTTCCTCCCACAGACATTCCTGATGCTAGTTTGCATGATAACCTTCCACCCTTTGTGGGACAACCATAAGTCAATCCCTCCTAAAGCTGAAAAGCAACTCCAATACCTAGAGGAGCAACTAATTTACCTCAAGGGGGATGACATCTACAGGGAAAATAACCGCAAATATGAAGCCGTAAGTACTCAATTGCCAACCAACTTCAACATGACCGACATCCCAAAGTTCAAGAGGCATGAGAACCCTTTGAATCACATTCGTGCCTTTAAATATTATATGTCTATCAAAGGAATCAAACCCGAGATGTTCCTAAGGATATTTCATTCATCTCTCGACACCATACCTAAGCAGTGGTTCTATTCTTTGTAACATAAGAAAATTGCAACCTGCGATGATGCCGCAATCGAGTTCACCAAGCAGTACGCAGACAATGCAGGGATTCAAGTCAATATGCGTACTCTAGGGGTTCTTACCCAAAATGAGAAAGAAGGTTTCACCGACTTCTTAAGTATGTGGAGGAAGACTAACACAAAACTTATCGAACGTCCAGATGAAGCTACTCTTGTGGAAAAGTTCGTGGACAATTTGAGACCAGTTTATGCAAACCTCTCGAGATACCAAAACATAAAGTCTTTCAAAGACTTAACTGTGCTAGGAACAAGAATTGAGGATGACATCTGAAAGGGGATATTTGTCTTCACTATATTAGCATTTGTTAATAAATAGGACCATCCTAGTCCTCTTTGAGTTCCCAAAAACATAAAAGTGAAAAACGAGCACATGTACTTATTATTAGTCACTTGTTCTACTTTTTACCCTTAACTTGTAGAATAGACTCAAAATACTTTAGGTCGTATCCCTTTAGTGTAGATCAACTGTAACACCCGCAAATGTACCCTATTTTTATATTAAAAATATTATACGGATACTTTTCAGCGTAATTTTAGATTTAGTCTAGAGTTTAATTTCAGTGTCTAATTTAACAAATCCGAGTTCGTATTCGGACTTTACTCGAAATTCCAAGTGAGTTACGCCTTAAGGCGCTTTTGGGCTTTTTCCCATATTTTCCACTCACCTTATATCCCCTTATAACCCTAACTCCCTCACTCACTTTTCCACTTACTCTCTTCTTCCTCACCAAACCCCCAAAACCCTAACCACCATTTTCTTTGTCAACTCAAGCTTCTCATAACACATCCATTCCTCACTCAAATCTCCTTATTTTCATCTTAATCTTCCGCTCTCATCGTCCTCTACCTTATGTGGTAATAAAATTACCGTCTTTCTCATTTTCAATTTTTCCGTCTTTCTCAAAGGTGAATTATATCCATCTTTTGTCGTCTTTATTTAGGTGAAGACCTTCAAGACCCCAATAAGGATTACTATCTAGTAGAGGAAGGCTTAGAAATCGATTGAAGACGCGTAAAGGTAACGGTGAAGGGTTACTCGATATCATTATGTGTTTTAATGTGTTTTTGAAGTTAGTAAACGTATTTAGGATAGGATTAGTATTCATAGAATTTGTGTTTGTTGATGATGGTTATTGTTTGTTGATAATTGTTAATGAGTGTTGATGATAGTTAATGTTTGTTGTATGATTATTGGGTTAAAGAAGTGATTTTCATGCATATATTGTCCCAGCCAGCCGACCGGCCGCCGGTTAGCTGACCGGCTAGGAGTTGGCTGATGTTTTATTGATGTTACGTGAAAATTTTGGTGTTAGGTAATTCTCAGCCGGCCGACCGGCTGCCGGTCAGCCGACCGGCTGAGACACATCCCATTCCTTCCTCTTATTTCTCATATGACATATGGTCCAGCCGGGTAGCCGGTAGCCGGTCCACTTGACCGGCTGGATCACCCAATATTTTCAATTGTTTTCATTTGTTACCAAAAAGCTAGCCGGGAAGCCGGCGGCCGGTCCACCTGACCGGCTGGCAGACGCTGCCTTTCTCCTTTCTATTCTTTCTTATACTTTCATTTATAATAGTTTGCATGGTTCGTTTATCGTATAAATTTACGTTATAGCTTTAAATATTCATGCTTAGAATATATGATATCCCATTTGCTTGTATCACATGTTTTGTGACGGTTTTCCATATATCCATCTTTGAGTCGGTTTTACATATGTTATGATTTGAGCACCTCATTCCAAATAAGAAGATGCCTCAGGTATGACTTCTTCTTATGGCTGGAGAGCATTTATACGTATTCTAATGGACTTTTAACGACCCTCTCCAATGGTCGACAGACTTTACAATGTTCCCGACGATATGTCGTTGGTTCAAACCCTTTGAGCCGACTCGCGTCGCCATAGTCGTCAGGTTGTAATCTTCAATTGACCTGGTGGCTATACTTTTACTTTTGCCTTGTCCAAGCCTTAGTCAAAGTGGGGGCTTTGTTGATACCTCATTTCTACACCTTCCGCCAACCACCCCGAGATGATTGGGCCGCATGTTTGGTACGCGAAACGATTTATGACAATTCGTAAGTTTATCGTCAAGTAATAGCTCAAACACTTGTGTCTACTCCTTAGTCGTCATCTACGTACCGGTACGGTCGTTTTGACAGTCATTAGAGTTCATTTGTAGTCCGGGTCTGAAACCGCTTCATTTTCTAAAAATCGTTTTGAAATGCCGAGTCGGAACGCTCTAGAATATTCTGGATATTTATTAAATCTTCAAATTCTATCTTTTATGATAAAATATATCTCGTATGTTTTTAAAAGGAAATATAGATCTACTGCAATTCCATAATAGAAACGTGGAAATCTTTCTTCCACAGAAGGAAACTTCTGGGAAATAACTCGCAGGTGCTGCGTCCTTTTTGGAGGAACACAACTCCTGCTGCGCCCTTTCTCCAGCCCGTTTTCTCCTTTTTCAGAATATTTTCCTCATAAGTTTGAGTTATTCCTAAACTCTTCATATTTTCTAGTATAATAGTAGAGCTCCGATCTCACATTTTTGGCACGCGAGTGTTCCGCCCTTCTCTTCTCTCTTTGCATTCTAGACATTGCTCTAAGCTTTCGACATCTACGTTCTTGATCAATCGACCACGTAAGCTCAGATCCTTCTGAGTACCCGTCACGTTGCATGACCGACCAAATTTGACCAATACATAACTAATTCAATCAATCAATTTTAAATCCTCTAACGAAGGCACTTTCTACGTACATTCAAGTCAAGCAATCACTAAACGTTAACTTAGTCAATCTCGTTTCGGCAAACATGTAAGTCTGAGGGTGTAAATCCCACTTTTTATTTGTATTATTTATTTTTCTGGTCAATTAATGTAAGATTCACGTCTGAAGTAAGTTCAAAATCGATTTCAAAACAAAACCTTTTTAGCAGTCATCAGACGCCGAGAAGAAACGCATTAGCAGCTTCGCCTTCTGGAAGGGATTGCAGCGCATGTTGCGCCTCTACTAGAGGCTGCCCTACTCCTGCTCTTATTCTTCTTCCTCTGGTTCTTGCGGTGTTGTTCTTTTTCATATTTTCTTTTCTTCATACATCAACCAATTTTAATATAGTCTTTTATATAAAACGTGTCGTTCTCGACCTTAATTCCTAATAATTTGATATTACCTAGTTTTCGTCTTTAAATCAGAATTGGGTCTTGGAGATTCGATTTTTTCATAATAAGTCTCTAGATTAAAACGTTTTGAATATATTTCTGGCGTGGATCCCGTAATCCGTTTTAATCTTATTTAATCATTGTAATTGTATGATTTTGCTTTTCTCTCATATGTAATTAATTCTAAATCCCCAATTTCGCCATAATTGAGTGTTAATTACATGTTCACCGACATAGTCTAATTCACATGCTAGGATTAAAACGTTGGATGTTGGATTGCATGCATATAATCGATAACATATCAAATACGAATGATTTCCCTAATCATTAGTAGAGGCCGCTATTGAGGCAGGCGAGATTAGGTGTTCAGTTAAAGGACTTCCTAATACGTACCCTCACCCCTTACTCTAAATCTCTGTGACCGGCCGTGTTCATTGGCATCGACAAGAGTCATTCTAGACATAGAATGCTAAGGGTAATGATTTCTTAGTGTTCATGTCATCACTTTGTGTCCTGACATGGCATAAAGTATTCGAACGGTTCAATTTCCCATAAAAATTGGTGGCAACTCTACTAATTTGTATTTTTACGCTTGTCCTTCGTGGTCCGTCCGTGTACCACACTAAGCCACACATTATTTCCACCACTAGAATAACAGATCCAACAATGCTTCCGATACAAGGAAATATCATCAATGAGGATGTTTTCGGCTAAAAGAGTGTAGAAGCTTTCTTCGTTGAAGTTTTAGCAAGGGCCATGATCAAATCCCCGTTGGCAATATAAGATATGGATTTTCTTACCTCTTGTTATCTGTTTCCACCTACATATCAAAGTGCTCCTCCCAAGCGCGCCTCTTCGTGGTCCCCCTATGTACCACACTTGTTTCAACTATTCTATTCTAAGTATTTGATGAAAAGTGTAAACTAACTTTTACATGTTTTGTTGGTTATTAGTGGCCACCTAAAAGATCCAAAGCCTTATGAGGGAGAGAACTTGCATGGCGTTGGTGGGAAGGGTGAGTGTACGCGAGAGCTAGTCCATTCAACTTAGGTAGGGGCATAAGATCGAGAGTCTCGTCCCATAGTCTAACTCAACCTAACAGCTAACCTAAGATAAATATCATGTCCTCCTTAGTCCACCCCATATGATCCAATGCTCTGAAATTTTTTTTCTTGTATTGATTACATCTTGTTTAATTACCTGCTTAGTGCATCTTATTGTTTTGCGTTAACTTAGTTCAATCCATTTAAACCCAAATTGTGACACCTAGAACACTAGATTGAGTTGACAATTCCATTTTCTAATGTCAACGTCCATGAGTATCGACCTAGACTTGTCACTTGCATGTCAAGTTTAAGAATATTGTTTGTGTAGGACCCCGACGACACCTTTAATCAGATATAGAATGAGAAAATAGTTGAATAGCAGTCGACAAAAGTAAAATCCAACGCTTAAAAACAACACTGAAAATCGAACAAAAATAGCACGAGACTCTCACGCGTGCCAGACGCGCCTTTGTCACGTAGTGGTTGCGCCGTGGTAGCTCCATGGTCGTGCGCCTGTCGCGCGTCTGGGGTTTGGTATGCTCGTAATTCTAGTCTGGCTACCAGTTCGTAATTCATATATATATTGTGCGACCAATCTATGCGAATAACATTCGTTTCAACTTATATACCTTCCTACCTTCCTACTCCCTTATCTCGGGTTTAACCTAGACTTATATTGACTTTAACTTTGACTTGCTTTAAAGAAGTCTTCCCCTTTACAATGAACGTCGTCCCCGAAGTTCGCGCACCTACCAACCACTCAAATCGACTTCGCAATATCAACAAATTCCAACACACTTTCAACCATATATACCAACATAAACTAATACCGCTATTAACTTACTTCACAATTCATGCCAATCACAACACTTATCTACTAACTCTTGAGATAGCAGAAACGAGATATCAAGAATAAAATCACAAATTTACAATAGAATTTAGTTTTATTACATCGTGACATTGATACCAGCAGACACTCTGAAATATGTGTCAGACACTTAATAAACCATGTCTAATTTTTTTTTTTTTTCATATTTTTAAAGTTTGGACATTACTGAGACAGTGAATATAATTCAACTTAGTATAATATAGATATTGAATGATGTAATTTAAAGAAGTTTTTCTGGTAAAACCATGCTTATCTTTTGCATACATGACTTATTCTGTATATATATTGTAATATATATTTGTTATTTTGAATATGTTTGTTATATGTTGTAATTAAATACCATATATATATATATATATATATATATATATATATATATAGATATATTACATAAACAAAATTTTTATTTAAAATTTAATATAAAATACTTTTGCATAAGAAAATTATTATCTTGTAACTATAAAATATATATTTTATTAAATTTTATAAAAGTGACATGTGTCATATATTTTGTGGAATGTTCTATCACTTGATCATGTCCCTGTTCGTATTCGTTTTCGTGCTACCTAGACGGGAACTACGTCTTATGTATAAAATTCACAACACTTTTTACAAAGTGGTGAACTAGTAATCGGTTCCCTGCAATTATTAATCTGCCACTAACATCTTACTCAACTCATCTTAAAAGAAGGGGAGTAAAATGATATTTGTATTAAGGAAAATTTTCAATATGAATGCCTGAAATTTTGCCTTTTTCAATATGCGTGGTTGCAAGAAGTCTACACAATTTCATTTGTGTACCTCAAGTTTAATTGTAGTTTAATATTTGGCATTCAAGATTTGTTCTTTTGTTCTCAATGTTTAATAATATTCCAATTTGACTATTCAAAGTTTGAACTAAGGTTATGTGCATTAGTTTTAGTTAAAATAATATTGTTTTTAATAATATAATTAATAATGAATACTAGTTGAATATTTAAATAGTCTTTATGATTATTGTGTTACAAATAGGAAGTATAGTTGAAATTTTAGCAAATGATTCTTATTTTCTTGAAAGAAATATATATTGACATTATTATATTTTGCTTAATATATCAATTTTTTTAAGGTGTTTTAGTTTTTTTTGTTTTGGAAAAAAGTTGATATCCTTTATTTTAATATTTTAATGATTATTCATGATATTTATTAAAAATACTTTTGATACTCAGTCTTTTGAACCTTACCCCATTCATTTTATCAACTGTTGTGGTTGTTGTTGTTGTGGCTGTTGTGGTTGTTGTTGTTGTTGTTGTTGTTGCTAGTAATAATTCTAATAGTAATAAACTAATAATTATAATAATAATAAAACTAGTAGTAGTACACATGTTGATCCGAAATGAACCAATTCGATAACGACGTGATCCGAATCTTGCTCAACTCGAAAAGGTAGGTTAAACCGATATAACTTAAACTCAACTTGAGTCAATCTAAACTAAACCCAACTCACCAGATTCCCACGTATACCCTCTTTATATAAAAAAAATCAGTAGTATAACTTTTTTCATGACACCACCATAGTATTTTTTTTCTAGTGGGCAACATCATCAAGTCCAATTTTCAAAGATAAATGATCCTCTCGTGCATGTTCGGAATGTAGTGTATGTTTGCGACAATTTAAAATTACGAAACGGAATATAATATTTTACCCAAAAAAATAGAATGTATATAGACTAGCTATCAAATTTCGTCGTTTATCTAAGCGATCGATAAGGTAATTTTTATCCATTCTAATATTAAGACGAGTCTCTATGTTTTTTGAGAGAGAAAGACTGTAAAAATTGGAATTGTTAGTTAATTTTAGGTACTATAACATGGTATCGCTTGTGCTTAAAATTTTCTCAACTCCACCTATATTTAGTGTCACAAGAGTGCACAAAATTGATTGTTATAAGTTGTACGAAAATGCTGATAAAAAAGGTTGCATTCAAATTTTGTGTTGCAAGTAGTATCCCGACTTCCAGGCCAATGAGTGAAAAAAAACAACATACAACACACAATCTGATAAAGATTAATGCTAATCTAACACATTTAACTTGAAAATGCATTTTCTAACCCTGTCATTGTGCAGATCAAGTGATCTCATTTGTTAACCGACGACGTATCTGTAACACCAATAATTTTACTTTAAAGGGTAATAATACTCAATTTTAATTGACATATTATTTATTTGATTTTATACTTTTAATACCGTGTTTTAGTTTTCTAAAATCAATTTGGTTTAATTTTAGTCCAGAATTTCTTATAAAGTCGTAGTTATTGTTATTTGGCCAGGTGCAAGACCGAATCATAAACCTATTGCTCTTGTAATTGGGCCTAAACAAAGATATGGACCTTCTTTAAGTTAACCTAAGGCTCCATTTATTAGGGTTTCTCTTCAAATTTTCATCAACCTTTCTTCATCTTCTTCCTTTGGAAAGATGAGAGTACTCCATTAAAACTCATCTTAAATCACCCAATTAAAACTCTCATAAAACCTTCAATTCCTAACCAAATTTAGATCCGTTTGTTCTTCTACAATCCTCTCTTCTTCCTCTTTCTTTCTAGGTAAAAAAATTATTGATCTTTGAACTTTTTTTAAAACCCTTTTGTTCAGATTTTCCTCATCACGTCCTTATCTTGTTAAATGTTGTTAAAAGGATGGATTTTGAATATTTGGATCAAGGAATCCATGGTGTCGTTGGATAGCTTAAGGATTGATTATTTGGAGTGTTATAAAGGTAACGTAGACGGGTTACTCGACATTACTTTGTTTCTTAGTTGACTGTCTTATATTAGATTGTTATATGAGAAAGTTGGATTCTGTATGTTTTTTTGTCTTATGAACATGATTGTTGTGCCTCACATATTGTTGGGTAACTTGTATGTTGTTGACTATCCTATAGAAGTGTTTTTTTGATTAATTTATAGATTTAATTTTGAATCATGTACTTATGGTCATCATTATATGTTTGGTATCATCCTTAACGTTTTCCTTAGAGATGTTTGTTGTGTCTCACATGTTAGTTTGGTTTTTGTTTCAGACAGATTTGTGTTGAAATCGTATTTGGAATTAGTGTCATATGATTTTTATCCGTGTTGCGGCTGTCTTGCCTGCTACTCCGCCGACCGAGTGCTTAGGCCACTCGACCAAGTGCGCCTGAAATTCTTCATGCTCGTGTCTACTCGGCCGAGATGGTGCCCACTCAACCGAGATACTTCCCACTTGACCGAGTTGGTGTTCCACTCGACCGAGTAGGTTCTCCACTCGATTGAGGGAACCGCTGAAAGTTCTCCTCACTGTCAAACTTTCGTAAAACTGTCATATCTCCCTCGTTTCTTGCTTGTTTGGGGAGGGGGGGGGGGGTGACCTACCGTTGTAACCCTAATAGGCTAAGCTATCACCTCTATATGTAATTAGTGCATTCCCATGTGTAGAGCTCTATTTATGACTATTTAAAGTTGACCCTTATTTTTGAAGGATTCCATGCATGCTATTTTTGAGATGGGATTTTGAGATGGCTATTTCAGACCTAGTTTTTACCCCCAAATTGGTGTCGTTTTGCATCTCATATAGGCTAATCAACGTTATTTATCGTGTCAATTTCTTCCTTTTTGCTATTACTTGCAAATTTGCCTTCTTATGTAGGAAAGGAAGGAAATGAGGCGGTTTTAGCATGGCTTAGAGCATAATCGAAGGTTTTTGACATCCTTGACAATCGGCTACCCAGTGCAAGAGAAACAGACCCAAGACATGGAAAAGAAACACTATGTCAAAGACAAAAGTGAAGAAGAGAAGCATAAATAACAAATCGACAGCCAGCTCGGGAGAGCTATGCCATCTCATATGAAACTGTGCCGGACAATGCAAAAAATATCGATGCCTCCTCCTCCAAGTAGTAGATTAGTATAAATAAGATATTTAGGGATCTAGTTAAGTATTCCACTCTGTATTAGGACTTCCTAGATCTAATTTCATCTTTGTAATTCTTTCTAGCTTAATTTACCTTACAAAATTCTCTAAATCGTTAACTTTTTATTAATCAAGTCTTAAGTATTGCATAATCTTTCATAATTATGGGTTATTTGACTATTCGAGTGACAACATTGTTCATTTATATATGGATTTATTATTAATCATCACTTATTCTAGCTAATTAGTTGGTATTGTCTCTAATCCTCTTAATCTTTTGTTAATCTCTTGTTTATCATTTTCATTAATCATCATGTTTATCTTATCTCTTGATATTTTTGATATTAATTCTATTTTAATATCGATGATTAGTGAGTAGTGAATTAAATAGGGATGATGGAGGATTATTGGGGATGATTAGGGGTTAATTACATGTTTAATTTATCTTAAAATTTATTATTGGGGGTTTCGTTTCAACTAATGGAATCTTAGTGTTTGATGAAATGTGTGAATCGCTATATGCATGTTATATTACTTGTTAGTGCACTCTTATAAGATCGAGTGCTTTATGAAGGCGAGAACTTGCATTAAGTTGGTGGGAAGGCTAGGTGTACGCGAGAGTTAGCCTATGCAACCCAGGTAGGGGCGTAAGACCTCCCCCAATAGTCCAACATACCCATCAAGATAGCCTAAAATAGTATCATGTACCCTCTATCTACCCCATATGAACTCATGAACCTTATTTTCCCATTTTCGTGATTACATTCTATTTGCTTGTTGTTTAGTTTGCTGATCATTTATTGATTTTACCTTAATTTAGCTTTCACCTTTCTTAAACCCAAATTGTGATCTCTTTGTTTGTAATATCGTGCTCTATACAAAGGAGGTGGGTGCCTTCAATGAGTGTGATTTGTCTACCTTGAGTCGATTCTGAATATCCGAGTTAGGGATGACTATTCTTTCAACGCTCCTTTCATTTTGATAAGTAGGTGGAAACAGATAACAAGAGCTGTGAAAATCCATATCTTATATTGCCAACGGGGGTTTAATCATGGCCTTTGCTAAAACTTCAACGAAAAAAGTTTCTACACTCTTTTGGCCGAAAACATCCACATTGATGAGATTTCCTTGTATCGGAAGCATTGTTGGATCCGTTATTCTAGTGATGGGAATATTGTGTGGCTTATTGTGGTACATAGGGAAGGGGACCACGAAGGACAATCATAAAAATACGCATTTGTGGAGTCGCCACCAATTTTTATGGGAAATTGGAAACGTTCGAATACTTTATGCCATGTCAAGGCACAAAGTTATGACATGGAAACTAAGAACTCGTTACCCTTAGCATTCTATGTCTAGAATGACTCTCGTGGATGCCAATGAACACGGATGTTCACAGAGATCTGGAGTAAGGGGTGAGGGTACGTATTAGGAAGCTCTTTAATCGAACACCTAACCCCGCCCGCCTCGATAGCGACTTCTACTAATGAAAAGGAAAATCGTTCGTACTTGATATCTTATAGATTGTATACATGCAATGCAACATCCAACGTTTTAATCATAGCATGTGAATTAGACTATGTCGGTGAACATCTAATCAGCACTCAATTATGTCGAAATTAGGATTTATGATTTATTTCATATGAAAGAAAAGCGAAGTCATGCAGTTACAATGATTAAAGAAGATTACAACGGATTACAAAGGTTTACGGGATCCATGTGCGATGCACGGGACCCGCGATCACGTGCCTCAACTAGGAGGAGCTGCGATGTGGCGTCTTATTGAATACGCGTTTGTGGAGTCGCCACTAACTTTTGTGGGAAACTGGAACCGTTCGAATACATAATCTCATGTCAAGACATAAAGCGATGACATGAACACTAAAGAACTCTCGTGGATGCCAATGAACACGGGTGCTCATGGAGATCTGAGGTAAGGGGCGAGGGTACGTATTAGGAAGCTCTTTAATCGAACACCTAACCCCGCCCGCGTCGATAGCGACTTCTACTAATGATTAGGAAAATCGTTCGTACTTGATATGTTATCGATTGTATACAAGCAATGCAACATCCAACGTTTTAATCCTAGCATGTGAATTAGACTATGTCGGTGAACATCTAATTAGCACTCAATTATGTCGAAATTAGGATTTATGATTTATTTCATATGAAAGAAAAGCGAAGTTATGCAGTTACAATGATTTAATAAGATTACAACGGATTACAAAGGTTTACGGGATCCATGTGCTATGCACGGGACCCGCGATCACGTTCCTCGACGAGGAGGAGGCGCGATGTGGCGTCTTATTGAATATGCGTTTTTGGAGTCGCCACTAACTTTTGTGGGAAACTAGAACCGTTCGAATACGTAATCTCATGTCAAGACATAAAGCGACGACATGGACACGAAATAACTCTCGTGGATGCCAATGAACACGGGTGCTCATGGAGATCTGAGGTAAGGGGTGAGGGTACGTATTAGGAAGCTCTTTTGATCGAACACCTAATCCCGTCCACTTCGATAGCGGCCTCAAATAATGGTTAAAGAAACTCTTCTGTTAGCGATGTGTTGTCAGTTATATGCATGCTATGCAACATCCAAGTTTTGATCCTAGCATGTGAGTTAAGCCTAGTCGGTTGACATGTATTTTAGCAATCAATTAGATCAAAGTAAGGTTTAGATTCAATTGACAAGTGAAAAAGCAATAAATCATACAATGATTAAAAGATAATAAATTATAACAGAATAAAGATTACAACGGATCCGAGGGATCTATGTTGGAAATATGTTTAAAAGACG
The DNA here is from genome assembly GCA_022085475.1 of Heliosperma pusillum. Classification (NCBI taxonomy): domain Eukaryota; kingdom Viridiplantae; phylum Streptophyta; class Magnoliopsida; order Caryophyllales; family Caryophyllaceae; genus Heliosperma; species Heliosperma pusillum. The sequence continues at coordinate 47,114 of JAIUZE010045878.1, read as the reverse complement.
AATTTTGAAAGAAAGAAAAATAAATAAGAGAACTTAATAATAAAGTTAAACGAATCAGATTAACAGCGATAATACGATTAATTGTCGATTTATTTAACCAATTAAAGTATGTCGAAGAGAACCAGGAAGTTCAGAGAGAGAACACAACCCAGAACATGCGCAGCAGGTGGTGCGTCCTTTGGAAGAGGCGCACCATTTCTTGCGTCTGTTCTTGAGCAGGATTCTGGCTGTGAAGCCAGAATCGCGATTATTTAGTGTTTGTTGTTTACGGTTTATTATTGATCTACAAGTAGGATTGAAGTGTTTTAATAGATTTTAAGTATACTAAACTATATCAAAGACGGGTCTAAGGACTAGACATGAATGAATCTAACCTTATAAGACACGATCTCAAATTAAAGACGACAAAAACCCACTAATATCGACAATTTGGGATCTAAGTCGAGAACTAGATAAATAAATATGAAGTAATGTTAAAAGGTAATTTATGAAAGACTAATAATAAAAAAAGGTTTGAAAACGGTTTTAAAATGAATCCGACATGAATTTTACATAATTTATACAATACAAAAGATAACATAAAGTACAAGACGGGATTATCACACCCTCAGACTTACATGTTTGGCGAAATGAAACGAAGTTGTCTTTTAGCGATAGCTTGACTCGATGTAATAAAAGTGCCCTCGAAAGAGGAAATTGATTAATTAAAGTTGATTAATTAGGTTGAGTTAGTCAAATTGGTAGGTCAATGCAAAACGAGACAGGTACCTAGAAGGATCTGAGCTTACGTGGTCGATTGATTAAGAACGTAGTTGTCAATAAGCTTAGAGCAAGATCCAGAATCCAAAGAGAGAAGAGAAGGGGCGGAACACTCGCAGCCTTGAAAGTGAGAACGAAGCTCTCCTTTTATATATAGGGTAACCTTCGAAGAGTTTTGGAATAAGTCGAATACGGAAAGAAATCTATAAAATATTCCGGAAACAGGAAAACAGAGCTGGGGAAGAGGCACAACAGGGATTGCGACTCTTAGAAGAGGCGCAGCACCTACAACGTTACTTCCTGAGTTGTCTCATACCATAAAAAAAAAAAAATTCGCGTTTCTTTTTAGGAATTGCGATAGATCTTGAATACTCTTCAATAAAATACGGATGTATTTTACCAAAAAGGATAAGTTTTGAAATATTAAATATTTGGAATATTTTCGAGCGTTCAAGCACGGTTTTAAACGACGATTTATAGAAAATGAAGCGGTTTTTGACCCGGACTCCAAAATGACTATAATGACTGTCAAAACGACCATATCGGCGCATAGATGATGACCAAGGGGTAGACAAAGTTGTTTGAGCTATCACTTGACGAGGAACTTATGAACTGTCATACAACGTTTCTCTGTAACAAACATGCGACCCAATCAACACTGGGTGGTTGGCGAAAGGTGTAGAAACGAGGTATCTACAGAGCCCCCCTCCCCCCCTTGACTGAGGCTTGGACAAGGCAAAAGTCAAAGTATAGCCATCAGGTTAATCGAAGATTACAATCTGACGACTATGGCGACGTGAGGGGGTACAAGGGGGCTGAACCAAGGACCTGTCGTTGGGAACTTTTTAAAGTCTGTCGACCATCGGGGAGGGTCGTTTAATGTCCGTTAGACTACGTATGAAAGCTCGCCAGCCATAAGAAGAAATCATACTTGAGCATCTTCTTACTTGGACATGAGGCACGTAGTGAGGCTCGCCAGCCGTTGAATAGGGCATACGTAATGAAGCTCGCCAGCCGTCTTGGATAGGTGAGGATCTACCTGTGTCTGTTGTCAGAAGAACTCTCGCTGGGGAAATACATATGTTACTGTACTGGATGTACAAAATACTCTGTTAGGATTGAACCGTTCCGTTGGGGATTCATGCTCGGTTGTGGCGAGCAAAACTCTGATGATAAAAACTGCGCCTACGGATTGCATGTCCGGAAAAGAGGTCCTTATTGATTTGGATAACGTCACATGACAGCTTTGAAACCGATCGAGGCGTGGATCTTGAAGAAGAAATAAAGTATACGAAGACATATATTGGAGAAGTGGCGCACAAGAAATGGGCCCACAAATAAACAACTTGTAACCAATTTTGAAAATAGGCGAAAGAATGCTGGGAAATGGGCGCAGCAAACGATCCGACCCTTGGAAGAGGCGCAACTATTGATGCGTTTCTTGCCGAGCTCTCCCCTGTCTGGGTAAAACCACGAACATGCGAGGTTTTATTCATTTTATTCGAACACAAAAATTCGAACAAAACCTTCAAATCTCGATGAAATTTGCTGGAATCTTGATCAAATTGTCCCATTAATAATGACTAATTGAGGTTTGCCTTCCAATCTCGTCGTAACCACTTGTATCACTTGAATTATGTTTGAAAACTTAGGGTTTTCTTCCCCAAATAGCTCGAAAATTAGGGATTATTGTTCCATTCGATTTGTATGCTAGAAATAGGCTTCTAGAATGAATGCTAGGTGTGATTATGATCGTAGTCATGTACTTGTATCGCATTTTCGTTGAATTTTGAAAAAATGAGACGACCATTATGCTGAACCGAAAACTGTTATGAAAACGCCCCTAAGCTTGACCATTTGGGACGAAATTTCATATTTGAGACCCTTGTGTAATGGGCAACCTTGCTATGAAGTCAGAGTTTTGATTCACGTCAACTTTGCAGGACACTCTTTCCATGTCATAAACACTTTTAAGCGAAATACCGTCGGAATTTCGACTCAAACCCCTAAGTAGGCTTCAAGTTAGACTTGACTTGACCCTACCCTTTATGTGTAGTCGAGTTTCTGAAATAATGGCCAAAGATGACCGTAAAACTTCTTTTATGACTTGAAAAGTGTCTTGAAATGTCTTGAGATGTGCTTGAAAATGTCTTGAAATGTTGGGAACTACTCGGGGTTGACTTGAAATGTTTGAAATGCAGGTGCCATTCCTTCTACGTCCGGGAGATATCCCATGGACATCGACCCTGAGCCTTCTTCTTCCCGCGCGGGAGAAGTTATACCCACCGAGATAGTTCAGAAGGCTGGGGCAGTTGAGGAGGAGATTGCGAGGTGGATTACCACTGGGCGAGGTGGACACCAGTTGGTGGGTGCACTTGACTGGGCTGAGAAATGGGATGGTAGACATCTCATTTGGCCGGTGGAGAGCCACTTGTCTTACAGGGCGGCTAACAGTATGATAAGTTTCTGTTTGACACTTTTCTCATATTCAACTACCGTTGGGGTTTGAAGTTAATGCTAAATGATCTTAACTTTCTTTGGTTTGAATTCCAGGAGGCCGGGAACATGAGGTCCTTATCTGACTATACGACTAAGATGGAGTCGTATGAGAAGCTCATCGAGGAGGAGAGGGCTCTCATTGAAGGAGGAGCCTTCGGAGAGCTGGTCCGAGCTTAGATGTCGATCAGGGCGATGAAGATTTGGACGAATCTTTGCCTGCTCCGAGCCTTCTTGGATCGTTACTGGGACACGAATTCGACCTTTCATATGCCTTTTGGGTAGGTCGAAGTCACCTTAGAGGACTATGGCATGATTTTCGGTCTGCCGTATGGAGATGAGGTGTTGGAGTGGCCGTTGACGGCCATGAGGGTCGACTCAGAGGAAGCTAGGTAGCTGATATTCTTTGGAACCTGCCGGCAGGGGTAGCTGCTTTACTTGGGTTGGTGCCGAGTTCTTACGTCAAAAACTACTTCGCGGGTACGACTCTGACGAGAGTGAGGATAAGTGGAGATTGTAGTGTCTATTGATCGAATAGGAAAGAGGGGTGGGGGGTGAATTGAGTATTAAAAACTAGCCCCACTTTTTCGATTTATAGGATATGTAATTAATTATTTGATTCTGTAGAAAAAAATAACTGATTAATTAATCAAAGTAAATGCAAGTAACGAAATAACGAAAATACAGAAAGATACAAGAGGTTTTTGAAGTGGTTCATTTTCACAAATCGAAACCTACGTCCACTATTCTCGATTAATAAACTAGCCCCACTCGTATAATCAACTTTTATTATAACTCAAGGTGAGTATCGCTAAATACTCTATACTATTTTACGTTAATAATAAAGTACAACATAACTCACAAGAATTCTCGTTTAAAGAATAAGTAAGATTATGTGATGTACTATTATCCAATAACGTATTTCACGCGAGCGATTGATAATAATTGATGCACGGATTTTTCGTAAAAACAAACAACAAAAATAATAAATATTTTGCTCAAAGTTTTTTTAAAATTAATTTGTAAAAATTCTCTCAATGTGTATAAAAGTCGTTGTTAATGATTGAGATGGAAGGAGTATTTATAATAGAAGCATAAGAGATAATATCTAAAACCCTAACTTTCTCTTTAAGAAATATATTTGTCTTTAATATCTAAAAATATTGTTGTAAAGATATTATTAGAATCCTAGGCTAAGGTAAACAAGGAAACGTGCCTATAGAGGCCAAAATCCTCATTACCACGAAACCCTAGGAGCACGCAACCCTAGGAGGCACAAACCCTAGGTTTCACAAAACCCTAGGTGGCTCAACTACTAGGTGGGCTTATTAGGTTAACAAGAAATTGAGATAGAATATATTAGAAATCCTAGGTAGCAAGATAACTCATAAGTTGTATTACTAACCAATAGAATCTCATAAATATATCTTCTATTAAAACTTTTGATAAATATAAAAATACTCTTTCTCTTTTTGAAAACATTTAAAAGATTTATTTCAAAAATCATGCATCAAATTTATCATCGAAAGTTATAGGTTAAAGCTATAACTTTGAACTTAGTATGTAAAGTGATAAGTGAGTCATAACTTTACTTACACAAAAATCACTCTGATGAATTAGTTGCCGAATGACGACTTATACTATCTAATCTTCACAAAGATCTTCAGGTGACGGATCACTCTTCATCTTAATCACAGAAACCCTCCAACTTGAGTCTTGTGTTATTTGATGTAGATCTTGCTTGAATAGTTTCTTCAATGTTATAACCAGAATAGCTATCTAGCTGTCGCTGGGGATAAGATCATATGTGAGAGCTGGCATGTCTCTCTCTTCAGGTGCACTCCCCTTGGGGAAAAGACACTTGGTGAAGCTCGCCACCTGCTGAAAGAGATACATAGTGAGGCTTGCTAGCCGTTGTAAGGGCACGTTGTGAAAATCTTCCTGCACTTGTCTTCAAACGGACTCTCGTTGGAATAGAGCGTATGTAAGAATATGTTAGTGTCTGTCTTCAGGCGGACTCTTTCTGGGGAAATACATGTTGAAGTAGAATTCTGTGGAAAAGGTGTACGTAACGAGGCTCGTCAGCTGTTGAGCGGGCGCATGATAAAGCTTGCCCGCCGTTGTATGTGAGAATCTTCCCGCCGTTAAAGGGGTATGTTGTGAGAATGTTCCTGCATCTTGTTGGAGCCAGTGTCCTCCACAGTTAGTGCAATAACATAAATAAATCTCTATAGGTTCACAAGGTATACCTTGTATTGTAATCAGTTGATTAACGTTTATCAATAACGGTTGGCTTGCTAGATAAGTTTGACGTTATTGTCATACAGATGGCGGTGATCAACTGGTCCCTAAAAGTCACACCTATAGGATGTGTTTGAGAGATGTGATTATTTGAGAAAATGATCATATTGATGCCCTATTTTATGACTAAAAGGTTAGTCAGTGTATTTGACTAAAAGGTTAGTCAATGTGATGATGAGACAATTATTTAATAATGATTAAGTAAAGTTAGCTGAGACGAATTAACTGAAATTCGTAAATTGAATATAAAAGGTTATATTTAATTGTTGTATATAATGTAAGCTAATTAAACATAAACCGTTATAACTAATTGGAAAATTATAAATATACGGATATTTATAATTAATGATGTATTATAATGTCGGTCTTTGACTAATGACGATTATAATATATTACATTATATTAGAAGCTAAAATGACCGGAAAAAGTGTCCAGATACACTCGGGTTTTTCCGGTCAATGGGTAGTTATTTGAGGAGACTAAATCTCCTCATATATGACCTACTATTGCCGTGAGATCAAGAGGAACAAGAAAGAAATTCTAACCTAATTCTATTCTCTCACTTGTGCCTCCATCACACACAACACACAAAAACCTAAAAAGTTAACTGTAACTTTTAATCATCTTTCTAGCAAAGGAGAAGGGCATATCTCAATCTATATTGGGTGAGACAATTAGGAGGATATCTACTTTGATATCTGTTCTTAGGCCGATTTTGCTAAGGACCAAAGGTTTAATTCATTTTCTCTATATTTACATCGTTTTCATATTTATGACTCGCAATTCATATTATATAATTTCATTATAATCTTGTAAGATTAAAGGGATGTATACGGATATATTCCCACAAGTGGTATCAGAGCCTTAGGGCTATGAAATTATTTTATGTGATTTTCATAAATATTAAATTGTTTGATTATTGAAGAAAAAAAATTTCGGAATTTTTTTTTAAAAAAATCTTGCTTACGGTTTTTTTAATTTTTTGCCGTGATGTTTTTTTTAGGGTTCCATTATAGATTCATTCATATTATTGTTTTTTAATCTGTTAAAGATGATAATATATGAATTTGTTGATATTTTAATTTAATAAGGATTAAATTAGAATGTAAATGGAATTGTATTGGATGTTAATGAACATCAAATTTTTGTGCTATATATTTTCGGTATAAATTGTTTTAGATGTTCATATTAAAAGATTAATTTGAATCATCTATTTGTATCAATGTTTAATAACGATTAGGCATTGCTTGTTTTGTACCGATCTAGTTAATATAAGCTTGATCAAATTAAAACAGTTTAATTTGATTAAATTTTTTTTATGCTGCCCGTGTTACTGTTCACAGTGTTAAAAAAAAAAAAAAAAAATTTCCTGCTTTTTTTAAATGGCAGCAACAGTTTTTTTTTATGTATTGGTTTTTCAGTTTTTGTTATAAACCGAGAGAAAAGAAAGAAGAGAAAAAAAAATTTTTTGGGACTGGTACTGTTCGCATGAACAGTGATCAGAAGAAAAAAAAAATTTGTTTGTTTTTTTTTGGCATTATAAAGATAATGTTTGTTTGTTTGTTATTGTGAAAAGGTTCACAATAATGATACCCGATTATTTTAAAAAGGTTTAAAATAAAAATGGATTATGGAAGATTAAAATTGTTGTGGGCAATTAAGGAATTGTCACATAATTTTGATCGTATGTAATGGTGGTTTGGATAATTAATCAACATAATTAATGAATTATGTCTTGTAGAATTATATTATATAGTTGAAGAATTTTATTTTTGTCGGATGAATGAATGAATGAATGGTTTTATTTACGTATTTTTGCAATTGGTTGAAAAATGTAATACCTAGTGTGGCCTTATTTGATCATGTTTTCGTAATGATGAAAACATGGTTTGGATGTAATTTTGAGATCTTGAATCTCCTTTTATTTTTCTTTTAAGTATGTTTTGGAATTAGAATGTAAATAGGTTTATTTTGTAATTTTTAATGTAATTTAAGAAGACTAAAGAGGGAGATCGGATGCTCGCTCCCGCTTCATGGACCAAGATGGAACATCAAGTCAAGCTTCTCGGGTCCATAAGGATGGATTCCAAACTTGTATTTACTGTTCATTTTGGTAGATAGGCCACACTAGGACCGTTGTAATAGTTTACGTATTTTTCATTCTTTTGCTTTTCATTCACATGTTAAATTATTGCATCATATTCCGCCTAAACCAAACCACCTAAATTGCATGAAAAATGATTCATATAGTTTGAATTTTCATCATAGACATACAGATGTCACTCGTTCATAGGGCCATCACCTTAGTCTAAATCATTCACGAAATGCTAGAAATTTGTTCACTTAAAATGAATTAAATTTAAGATGATGGGATCTTCCTCTAAAATGAAAATTGAGATTAGTCTTTATAGGAAAAACTACTATGAACCCCTTCTTCGTCGGAAGTCATAATATGACCCCTTCTACGTTGGGTAAGTAGTGAGTGTTGACCTATTTTACCTCAACATTGTAGTCGAGTAATATCTCGGGATTATAATGGACTAAAGATAGAATTTACAGAAATTTATCGACTGAGAATTCTAAAAGTAGAATTAGCCAAAAGGTTGGCTTATCAATTTACAGAAATTGAGTCTTGGGATCATTTATATAATTCTTGAGGGAGGTCAATTGTATAAATGCTTGAGTCATCGCATTAAACAGTTTTTGCATTAAGACTTAATTTTTAAAACGATGAAACTTATCATAATTTTTCTTCTTTTCACAGTTTCTTGAATCCGTTATATAAAGATATAACTGCTTAAAATAACAAATGGCTGGACGTACAGACGACCCAATGCCAAGTGCTACACTCGCTCGCGAGTCCTGGCTAAAGATCTTTATGGACAACATGAATCAGTCCACGCGACTGAAGAATGATGGGTCAAACTTTGCGGACTGGGAGGCGGCATTACGGAATGCTGCCATTGCTGACGGTAAGCTCAAGTACTTGACTGAGCCACTACCGCCAAACCCAGGCCCCAATGCAAGAGCTAATGAATCACTTGCTTATAGTGATTTCGTAATGGAGGCGGGTGCGATAAAGAACGTACTCATCTTTTCAATTGAATCAAATTTGCAAAGGCGATTCATTGCCCAGGGTGCAAACAAGATTTCACCACGCTCTCTAACGAGTTCTCGAAAGCTCCGAGGATCGTTAGCTATGAGCATACCTGTCGCTTCTTTGAAGCGAAACTCCAGAGGGGCCAAGCAGTTAGCCCACACATTCTTGACATGATTGAGAATGTCGAGAAACTGGAGGCACTTGGTTGCAAAATCGATGAGAAGATCGTCATAGACCGCGTTCTTCATTCACTTCATGATGGTTTTGCCCTTTTCAGGGCAAATTACTATATGAATGATATGAAGAAGAGTCTTCATCAGGTCCACTCACTCCTTGTACAGACAGAGAGTAATCGAAATTGAGTGGGAGGTCTGAAACAAGACGTTCTCATGATTGCCAACAAGGGCAAAGGTAAGGGCAAGGCTAAGGCCAACCTAGCTGTAGGGAAGCCGAAATTCAAAAAGCCAGGGCAAGGCAAGAGTGGGTCTGGTGAGACTAGCGGTAGCTCACAAGGCAAGACAAAGAGCGATGAAGGTAACGTGGAGTGCCACCACTGCCACAAGTTTGGGCATTGGAGGAGGAACTGCCTCGTGTACCGTAAGGACATAAAAGCAGGCCGCGTCTCTCCTGTTGGTATGTCTTCTTCTTTTATTCATTTGATTGTGATCAACCATGCAAGTTTCGGAACTTGGGTACTAGATACTGGTTGTGGTTCTCATCTGTGCAATTATTTGCAGGGCCTAAGAAACATCACAACTCTCGCAAGGGGTGATGTGGACCTGCGAGTGGGGAATGGAGCAAGAGTAGCTGCCGTTTCAGTGGGAACATATGTAATCCAACTCCCAAGTGGATTTGAGTTATTTCTGAATAACTGTTACTATGTACCCAGTTTATCTAAGAACATTATTTCAGTTTTCGTACTTGATAAGGACGGATTTTCGTTTGTAATAAAGGATAATAGCTGTATTTTCTCTTTAAACGATATGATTTATGGTAAAGCTGTTTCCATGAATGGAATATATGTTTTAGATCAAACCACAGATATAATGCATGTGAGTAATAAAAAAGCAAAGGTTGGTGACAAAGATCAAACCTATCTATGGCATTGCCGTATGGGACACATAAATGAAAACGCGTGAAGAAGCTCATTGACAATGGGACTATCTCCCCATTTGACTATGAATCTTTTGGCACGTGTGAATCATGTCTCATAGGCAAAATGACTCGAATTTCCTTCAAAGGTGTTGGAATGCGCGCTGCTGACCTATTAGGACTCATACATACTGATGTGTGTGGACCTATGTCAATCAACGCTAGAGATGGCTATAGATATTTTATCACTTTCACGGACGATTTGAGTAGATATGGTTATGTCTACTTAATGAAGCATAAAAGTGAGTCCTTTGACAAGTGCAAGGAATTCCAGAATAAGGTTGAAAACCAACTGGATAGAAAGATTAAAGCACTACGTTCGGATCGTGGTGGCGAATATCTTTCGAAGGAGTTTGATCGACACCTCAAAGACTGTGGTGTAGAGTTACTACAGTTAAACTCTACCTGGAACCACACAATTGAATGGTTGTGGTCCGAAGGAGACATCGAACAGACTTGATATGGTTCGATCCATGATGAGTCACACGGTTGTACCTGATTCATTGTGGGGTTATGCTCTTTTGTCAGCTGCTTTAATACTTAACCGAAGTCCGTCTAAAGCTGTAGACAAGACTCCATATGCATTATGGAAGGGAACGGTCCCTAACTTGTCCTTTATTCGGGTTTGGGGCTGCGAGGCTTATGTCAAGTGGAGACCTGACGATAAGCTCGGCCCACGATCGGTCAAGACATACTTTATTGGTTATCCAAAAGGGATGTTTGGTCATTACTTTTACTCGCCTACCGAACATCGAGTTTTTGTTGCGGCTAGTGCGACGTTCTTAGAGAAAGAGTTTCTCGAGAATAGGACAAGTAATGGAACCTTCGATCTGTCGGAGATTCAAGAACCAACCACCGAGCAACGAATGGAGGAAACTCACTAGTTGTGTTTGTTATTTGACCACACATATTCTAATGTAATATGGCCAATAACTCACTAGTTCGATTTCCTTTTCAATAAAAAGGGCACGAATCATCTTGCCTTGAATACAAGATTCGTACACACCATAAGATTCAAAATAAAATGTTTTAGGGACACTAGTCAATACTAGCCTTTTAATGTGCTACACATTCCAGCAAGATTAGACTTGGGTCACCAATTTTGAGCCTTTTAAAATCTATATGACAAGTAATTTTTAGTTTTAGGTCAAGAATATAATTACCTTTGATTGGTATGGCATAACCATTGACCAAGTATAGGTATAAAAAGGAAACAACGCTTGTTCTATTCACAAAAGTGAAACACTTGTGTCGTACACTAAGGTGGATACTATATTCTTTATTTAGAGGTCGTGTACATAATAACTTTTATTAAAGTATACCTCTAAATCCAAAACTAGATTGATTACATTATAACTTTTATATGTCACTATAGAAATAAAATCTACAATAGTTCTCTTTCCCTTGTAGGTCGACATTTAATCATGGCTAGTCGTCGCACGAATCATTATTATATGCATTGAATACATCGATGAAAACCATAATGGGTATCTAATACTTAAAAAGTGCATTTTAGCAAAATAAATGTCGATCATATATATATTATGGGTAACCATATTACCCAATTTCTTTTCTTGTGTCCTACACTGTAAGAATAGAATCATCAAAGGTTGGGTTTGACACCTTACTTGGATTTTGACTTTACTATTCAAAATAGACTTGCCTTTTTCCCTCGCCTTGTGCCAACATCGTGCCAACCTACTCTTAAACCTCGTTTTATTCTTAACAATTAAGAATATAAACATTCCTCTTAGAGCACCCACTCACTTTTATGAATCTCTACCTAGACAAGTAGATTAGAATTATAATGAAGATTACTCTTTATTTCATTCATGGTTTTACCTTCAAAAAGGATAAACCTTTCATAAAGTGACTACGGTATTTGGTTAATCGTGATTTCAAATAAATCGAGAAACCTAGTCGTCCGAACTAATTTGGCCTCTTTTGAGGTAAGCCACGATAAGGAGCATTATGACGACATACAAAAATACAAATATTTTCTTTGGAGCAAAAATATTAATGTACCATTGTAATAAGAAGACGTTACTAAAACAAAATCAAAACGTTTTTGACTAAGTGTGACTTATTCATATACTCTTCATAAGAGACATTTGTAATGGTTAATGTGAGGATCAAAAGAAAAATCATTTTGTCTTTAGCTACAGTGGTTTAAACGAAGATCGCAATCAAAATGCTACCGTATAAAATAATGGAAACTCTTTTCCATGATTGAACGGATTTACAAGTTCGTAGAAGGATAAATTATTTGTCATTGCGCGAATAAAATAAATATGAACGGAAAATAAACATTCATTTCTTATATATAATTTACTTGTAAAATAACTTTAAACAAGTCACTCATATAATGACCCCTCACGAAATTATATAAGTGATTCCAAGACCCATCTTTAGACAAAAATAGTCATCGTATGCTACATTTATCTAAAAAATGGTAAGTCAATATTTGACTAATTCTACCCTTATAACTCTTGGTTGAAGGATTTCAACTAAATCCATCTCCTAATCCCAAGATAACGCTTATCTCGTTGAGTCCAATCCAATTTTAGCTTGTGATCGTATCAACCTACTTACCCGAGGTAAAAAGGGACCCATGAGCGTGGTAGCCCTAATGAACACGGGATTCATAGGTGTTACTAATTGGTAAGGCTAATCTCAATTTTTTAATATATGTGAGAGATCTTGTCAATTTAGTCATTAATTCCCTATAAGTGAACTAAATCGGTGAATTTTGAATAACTTTGAATTGACAATCGAGAAATAAAAATGCATGTTGGCGATTTTGGCATGAGCGAAAAACATAAAGCAAGCAAATAATAAATCCTAGTATGGCCACCTAGCTAATCTAATTAACTAGACGATTACAAAATCGGAAACCAACTCCTTGGCCCCTTGCCTCTGCATGGAACACGCTCCAAAAAGGCTCCGTCTTTTGGAACACCGACTTCGGGAATCTCCGTCTTCATAATAATTAATTAAAAAAAGATAAAAATAAAATTCCTATTACACATTTGATCTAAAAATGAAATTAAATTATTACAAACGGCGATACGAGATCGCAAATAAAATTACAACCGAATCGGTATTCCCTTACATTACGGGTAATACCGATTAAAATAATCTAGGCCATACTAGGTACAACTTGAAATAATAATTAAATAAATGACATTCATTCATTCAACAATAAAAAGATAAATAAAATGTTGTAAAAATCATGCCAAAATCGCCCGTAATACTTATCATGCTCATTCTAGCTCGATTTTATGGATTTTATCGATTTTTAACCATTAAAAATCACTAATCAACACTTAAATTGTATTTAAGCTCAAACTAATTATATAAACTGATTTAGAACTCAAAATTAGTCGCCACTAACTTTTTTTGTATTTAATTAGTTCGAATTGATCGTATTTTCTAAATATAGAGGTTTAATCATTACATTTATGAAATAAACCCAAAATAAAATATAAAAATCATAAATATTTGAAACCAAAACTTTTGTACATTCTGGAACATTTCCAGGAACTCTAAAAACCAAAAATATTTGCCCCAAAAATTTGAATTAATTTTATGAACAAATAACTTTAAATTTATCGGTTTTATCAAATAAAAACCAATAAATATAGTACAATAGTGAAACAAATTACAAAGTTTCACCAAGATGATATAAATTATATTATAAAATGTACCAAAAAATTTCAAGACCATAAAAGGACGTTTCAGTTTTATGAACTTAATAATCTCACTTTATTGATTTTTATCTCATAAAAATCAATAATCATGCAAAACTTAATTAAAAGTCACGAAACTTTAGTATATAAAACATGCATGTGAGATCATATAAAAATTTCATGGCCAGAATCAACATGCAACTATTTATAGTTAACTTTTAACATAAAACATGCATATTAACATGATTTAATGGCCATAAATCAAAATAAATAGCAAATCAGTCCCTAAAATCACCAAATTTGACCACAACTATTTTGAGATCAGTAGGTATGCATGCAAATCAAAAATTTTGTGCAAACCAATTTTTAACACAAATTTTCAATTTTACCCAAGTTATCGTATAACTCGATTTTAATGCTTAAAATCAACATGCATGTAACAATTGAGCTCTGATACCACATGATGGTCCTAGAACTCTAATTAGACTATCCTAATTAATTCATTAAATTACATTAACTTAATGATTTAGAATCTAGTTATCATGCATGCAAATATAAAAGCATAAAAGAAAAGATAACACGAAAACATCCTTACATTGGGTATTTTCGGTTCAATATGGGCACAATAAGAACTCCTTCTTATTGTTCTTGAGCATGTAATTAGTGGATGATCCTCCATAAAACAACCTCCAAAGCAGAAGGTCTCCTTCTTGTTGCACCCAAGAATCAACCTAAATAATCTTAACTTATTATTAACTAGATAATAAGTAAGACATAATACTACTAATATTGTTGTATTATTAGACTAGTAATATGTAGAGAATATTAGTGTATATGAGTGTTTAGAGAGATATAGGAGGTTTTAGTGAGAATATGTGAAAAAATGAAGAATAGAGTCAAGTGGAAAAATGAGCAACAAATGCTCCTTATAAGAGCATTTGGCCGGTCATCACTAGGCCCCAAAGTGGGTTATTTTCTTCTTATTTTATTCACATGCATAATGGTAGAGTATGAGATTGTATAATGATAATGATCATGTGTCATACATATCATAATCACATGGTGGAGTGTGGATTTAGTAGAGAATAAACATTGTTGTTTTCTACTAGCTAAAACCGGTCCACATGTGCCCAATATGGACCATTTTGATTTTTGATATTTGTCCCACAAATACTTATTAATCATATGCTTAATTATCTTGTATAATTAAGTGTTAAATTGATCATATAACAATTATATGACTCAAATTAATAAATGATATATATACTTAACTTTTAAGTGATATTTTACCATTATATCAAAATATAATGGGTCCTACAATGCCCAGTTAATTTATTTTACAACTCCTTGTAAATATAATTAACTAATTACCTATATCTCAAAATATATGCATAACCTCAACTTATTTAATGAATTAACGTTTAATCACTAAATAAAATCTTATTTAATCGTATTAAATAAGACGTGAAATTTATTCAGTCAATTATCGTATAATTGACTAATAAACTTAAGTGGAATGAGTTCCTAACTCAATTTCCAATAAATAACTCTCGTAACTAAACGTACATATCAAATATATGTAATGCCCTAATTAAACTGTATCGTATATAAATAATTAGTATTCTATTGGTCTTCATCCTATTAGGTGTGACCTAAAGGAGGATCAGTTGATCCACACGCCGTCAACGACATAACGTCCAAACTCTAGTCAGCCGAGCGTTACCGATTTACGTTAATCAACTGACGTGGAGTATCAAAATATACTAATCATGCCACGTATATTCCAAATGAGATTTATTATATAAATGCACTATTGTGGATGACACTTACTCCAACAGAATGTTGGTAGTCTTATGATATTCACTAACCTTCCTTTGTTTGTTACCAACATCATGAGTAAGTAGTTATCTTCTCTAGGGATTAGGGGGATCTATTGTGGGTAAAAATGGGTTTAATTTGTGTGTTAGATTGTTGTTCTTTTGTCAGAAAATCATCTCTAGTCTCATGCTTGCAAGGTGTTTGAGAATTGCTTGAGTGAAAGCTTGGTGTTTTATCTTATGTTTTCTCGTCTAAGGTGAAAGCCTAGACATTAACTTGCCTTGTCTTGTTTGGATTAGTCGGTTTTGCTTGATTAGAGCGAAAGCTTGATTAGACTCAACCGTAGGTTTGTTTCCCGTCGAAAGATGAAAAACTCTCTCCAATCTTGATAAATCATTGTTTTATTGTTTTCGTTTAGTTATTACTCATTTGTCTTTAGATTAATCAATCTCTTCAATTTATTTGTTTGGGCTAAACTAGACCAAAATTTTGCTAAGTAAAACTAAACCATCATTGTGGTTCGACACTCAAATTACTACTTTTTGAGTTTTGTTTGGTCAGGTTGGGACGACAATTAAAACCCGCATCACCTACTGTTAGAACCGTAAGAGGATAAGGTAAGCTTGTTATGTTCATTTAAATTTGACCCTTTATCTAGACGATTTCCAAACTTGTTATTCATTTTTCCAGTTTTTATTCTAACCTTAATGCAACCTTGTTTAAACATGTTAATTCCCATATATCCTCATTAATGCATCATATATACACCCACTAAAGACTTCCAAGCCTCACAAATTCATTAGATAGGAATACAGGATTAAACGTCGGTCGATTACAAGAATCGTAAACAACACAAAACTGCAACTTTACCCAAAATCGCTCCAAATTTAAAGTTGAGCACAATATCATACACTAACATGAAACCTCATGAAAAAGAATAAGGCTAACAGATTTTCTACGTAAGAAACATGGAATTAGCATAAGCATGATTAAATGATAACATTATAACATCTCATTTATAAATGCACTAAATAACACATTTAACATTTTTATGCGGCTTCAAAACTTCAAACAAGAATCAAATCATTACCAACATGGTGAATATAAACATATATACATATAAAAGATTAATCTCAATGCAAAATAGTGACCAAGTCTACAAATTTACCCATTTTTTTCATTAACCAACAAAGATGATATTTTTCTACCATTAATTACCAAGACTAGCATTAAAATCAAACAAAAACTTGTACTATCGAGTAACTAATCTACGTTACCTTTTTGCACTTTAATTACAAGACATATCGAACAAGTCCACTGTGACACCCCGCGATTTCGCAATAATGTAAACTCGTAAATTTGCAGCGGAAAATACGAGATTTTAAAAACTTTGAAGGAAAAACCGCGAATTTCACTTTAATTACACGAGATATCGAACAAGTCCACCTGCAAATAACTAGAGATTCTACCTATGAATAAGTGTAAGGCAATAATGGTTAGAAAACTCATCCTACAAAAAGATAGATTTTCCAAAATATTCAAAAAGATATAGTTTTCTTATGTAGAATGGTTGATAAAGATGAGAGCAAAACAAGAGTGCAAAACTCGCTGGAATTGGATTAGGAACGAATGAGATATGTTAATTTTAATACTAAATCTAAAAGATTGGTAAAAGATGAATTTTATAAAAGTTAGAGGAAGATGAGATTTTATAGTATGAAAAAGAAAGAGGATGATGACAAGAGAATAAGGGTGAAATGATGGAATGATTTGGTTGAGAAATAAGGGAGTTATGTGAGTTTAAGATCTTAATGCCTGAAGGTTTTAATGGAGTGTTGGTGAAAAACGTGTACTGACATTTTGTGAGGAAGATGATGAAGTAAGGTTTTCCCTTAAAAGTTTAGACCTAAAACCTTGATCCGATTAAACTAAACTTGACCCATATCTCAGCAAGCCGAATTCCCTTTATATTACGCTTAGAATCTTAAGGGGTCGTTTGGTTAAATAAAAAGGAATGTAATGGGTTGTAATATCATACCATTAGGGTATAGGGTTGTAAATCCATACCTTTTTATTTTTGTTTGGTCCATTATAATTTTATAGTATGATGGAATGGATTTTGACACCCATGAAAGAAGGTGGGTATGGGATTCCAAGGCATTGGGGTGGAATTCAATCCATCAGGCTTTTAACTTCATTCCAAACCCTCCAACTAAACATCATAATGGCTCAAATATATTCCAATCCACTTCAAGAGTCTCAACCACACACCCCTACATCTCGACTATATTTGGACTGATTCAAAGCAGTTTTGACCCAACTAAATTACAAAAAGGAAAAATTGTTGTTTACAGCCTTTTAAAAATATGATTTTGAAATTTACAGCCTAATATAAATATTTTTGAAAATTACACCCAACTAATCACTTTCCATTGAAAGTTGCAATAAAATGGTGAGTCCGGTGATATTTTGTAAATAGTGACTGATATACCCTCCCTTATAACATACCTATTTTACCCATTAAATCTTACTTCCCTCATTAATTTCTCTCTGAAATCCTTTCTTCTTTTAACAAAGTCCTTTCCCTCACTTAATGTCTATCAAAATTTCACTCTAATATGCAATTATCTACTCTCCATTGTGTGGTTTACTGCGAGTAAGCATGTCCGGTAAAGCAGACACCTCGCCAAAGCCTTCCTCGGAGAAAACTAAAGTGATAATTCACTCAAAGTTCAATATTTTTCTATTAAATTCATACGAGTATATTAGTGGCGTTTAACCAAAATTTTGATGTGGCATTTATTCTAAATTTGTTTTCTGTTTCTATTTAATCCCGTATTAATTTGAAATTGATTTTAGGGTTTGTCTTTATACAATTCTCTAATTTGCTCTTGAGATTTTAATGCTTTCCTAAATGTTTTAACCTCTTTTTGAGCCTTTTCCTCTCTTCTTTGAGTTTTTTAACCTGCCCAATCAACAAACTCACCTCACTTTTAGTGCGATTCTGCTTAAAGATAATTTGATTGACAACATCCCCTTGCCAATTAGTGTGATTTAGATCAATCCACTCAAAATACTTGCAACTACGCACCATGGTTATTGGGTTGTATGTAGCACAAGCTTAAAACCTCCTACATGGGTTTTAATCGTCCATGAAGTGCAAAAGCAGCTGGGTTACCACAATAGCATACCCGTCTCTCTCCAAAGCTACATCTTGAGTTACCAGGGAAAGAGTTGTTCTCAGACCACATTGAGGACATTTCACCTAAACTGATGAACCCTAATTATTTTCAATTTGGGGTAAATGAGATACACACAATATACATGAAATTAATAACAATTAAACTATACATGTGGTTTGGGCTAAAGAAAGACTTGTATCAACAACTAACAAGAGCAGAAATGTGAGAGGCAAATGACAGAAGAGATGACGAAGAAAGAGAGAAGTGAGGGAAAGTTTGAAGACTGAGAAATGAAAGAGAGCAATAGTCTAACATTCAAACATAAGAGTATATATAAGAAGGAAGTGTTTGATAGTAAGGGTATTTTCGTTATAAAATATGAACTTAAATGACAAATTTCAAAATTTGCTATAAGATTCTGCCGAAGTCAAAGTTTTGACAGTAATGTCTCATCACAAGTGATTAGTTGGGTGTAATATTCAAAAATATTTATATAAGGCTGTAATTTTCAAAATCATGTTTTTAAAAGGCTGTAAGCAACAATTTTTTCTTAAAAAATGAATTTGATCATGAACTCAAATTTAAGGGCTTCTGACCCTAAACAGCACGCGGAACAGACTAAGTGACCTTTTTCTTTTCGGGTCTATCCTCACATCTAGACATTTCCTTAATATTAAATTAACGATTTAAGGTAATTTACGCATAAGAATCAAAATGAATATTATTGAATTAACGATTTTATTAAGATATCCATAAGACATAAACGCGGGTGTTACAAAAGGTCATCTAAAGCATATCTAAGATAAGTATGAATACTAAATGATATATATTGCAAAAAGATATAATATACTCCCTCTCATCCACTCCAATAGTTACATTGGGCTTTTCACACTTGTCGAGACATGTTTAACAACGTGAATATCTTTAGTTACACATTTTTAAAAATTATAATAATTTGATATTCTTGTAGCATTCATGATGATGAATCAAACAAGATCCCACATGACTATATTTTCTCTTATATATTAGAAATAATACCAAATATTCTCCACACCCATGTGCCAGAAGCCCAATGTTACCATTAAAGTGGATGAGAGGGAGTATGATTTATTATACCTTTAGAATGTAGATGTTTGGCGTTACAAAATAGTGAAAGAAAGCTAGTTTTAGTTTACCATTACTCGTTAACTTATGAAAGTTAGAATGTCTTTGCTAAACAAATATTTGAAATTAGATTATTGTAACTGGCCAATTAGTAAGTCAATATGCATGATCAGCAATGTCTCAATTTCAATCGATAGTTACAAGGACTGGAGATCAAACATGTATTATCGAGATGAGTAAGAATAAGGCCTAGAATGCAAGATGGAGAATATAAGTGAAGGAAAATTCAACTTGCAAGTGACTTTGAATGAGGACCCGAAGGTCTCTGTGTATATTTATCAAGGAGAAGCAACCAGATGTTCGCGTAACATACGATAGAATCGACACTAGGAAGTGGCACAAGGTTGATTGCACCATTAAAAGTGCGCATGAACCCTAAAGCTACTTCTTAGTAATATGTCCTTCTGTGTTGAGGCCACTTTTCATATGTGTGTAGTTGGCATTATCTCGAGTCAGCATAAAATTAGTGAATGGATTAGCTAATAAGTAAGTGGGCTGCTACTTCTATAAAGCTGGTCTTAGTTTACCATTACTCGTTAACTTATGAAAGTCAGAATGTTTTTGCTAAACAAATAATTGAAATTAGATGATTGTAATTAGCCAATTGGTAAATCAATATGCATGATCAACAATGTCTCAATTTGAATTGATAGTTACAAGGTTTGGAGATCAACCATGTATTATCGAGATAATGAGTATGAATAAGGCCTAGAATGAAAGATGGAGAATATAATTGGAGAAAAAATCAACTTCCGTGTGACTTTGGATTAGGACCCGGAGGTCTTTGTTTATATTTATCAAGGAGAAGCAACAAGATGTCCGCACAACATACTATAGAATCGACACTAGGAAGTGGCATAAGGATGATTGAACCATTAAAAGTGCGCAGGAACCCTCGAGCTACTTCTCAGTAGTATGTCATTCTATGTTGAGGCCACTTTGCATATGTGTGTAGGGGGATTTATCCCACATTAGTATAAAAATAGTGGATGGATTAGCTCATAAGTAACTGGGCTACTCCTTCTTGATTTTTACCCCATTTAAGATCCGACTTTTTTGCTCTGCAGTTTAGCCTAGGAGAGCTATAATAGTCATTAATCTTAAGAATGAAGGTTTAAATCAAGAAGTTATGAAGTTTTCCAAAACATTCATGTTTTGATTATATATCAATACAATGAACATTGTTAACTTTGTTTTTAAAGTATATGTTTTCCGTATATACTCCTTGTGTATCTTAGGATGTTGGACCCAAGCATATACTCATATGTATTCCACTCTTATTTCGGTGTATGTTTGGATGTAGATCTGTTTTTCTCTTACATTTTTTGATCTGTTTTAGTTTTTCTTCTTCTTTTGAGCTTTTAAAGTTTATGAGTTTCATTTGTAAGTCTTCTTTTTGCCCTTTTATTGGTTCTTCTTTGGTAATTTGAAAGTCTTTATCTTTCTTTTACCGCTCTCATTCGCAAGGATGGTATAGGTTGATTTCGATTAACCTAGTTTCTTTACCTTATCAAAAAAAAAATGAACCTCCCTTGCTTTTGGGCCGGTTTCATACGTCTAATTCCATAAGTTTGACAACGTCAAAATGTGTCGTGTCTATTTACGTTTGTTAAGTCTATTTTTGTCTTACATAAGTGTCGTTAGCATGTGTTTCATGTTAACTTAGTTTGCCTCGTGTTTGTTACAATTCTATTGATTTGAGTCGCTTTTTGTATTTGGGTCAAGCAATGTGCATTTGAGTTGGTATTCGTTTGTACTTGAGTGTTTCGTATCACTTGGTAACTATTGGAGAAAACAAGAAAGCATGTGAAGGTCAACCGAGCGGCCAAAACCGCAAGTCAAACAAAGTCAATAAAAGTCAAGGTTATACCCAAGACTCGGGTCTACGGAAGTCAAACCCATGAATGAGGTAAAGAATAATCAACCTAGAAGTCAACATGAAGAAAGGGGCATGCGGAAAGGTTGGTCAACGAAAGTCATGAAGGATGATGTTGTCAAGCAAGCTACAATAGCGGAAAACGCAGGCTGCGCCATGTGACGCAGCATGTGTCCACTAACGCAGCATGTGTCCTTCTCAGGTTTTACGCGTTTTAAATCCGTCTTTCTTATGTTTTGGAGGCTCAATTCCCAATGATATCTAGGTTTGCGGAGTTTAAGTATAAAAGGAGGAGAATTTGAGATATTTAGATCTCATGTATTATTCACCTACTTTCTTACATTAGAACTCTCAAATATTTTGTATTAGTTTAATTAAGGTTTAATCTTTGGTTATTATGAAGACAATGGAAGGCTAGTTCTTTAAAATTTGATGTTATTTGAACAAGCACTTAACATTTGACATTGTATCACTCTATAATCTTCATTTCCTCTATTTAATGTTCTTTATTTTCTTATATTAACTTCTTATGTTGAGTAAGTAATGAATGTTTAGATTCACCACATTTACATCTTATTTACTTAATGAATGCTTCTTCTAGATAGGTTTGGTTATCTTGTCTTGAATATGTTGAATCAAAGTTGAAAGACTCTTACTTTGATTAAAAGGTGGAGTCGTTTGGGTGGAAAATTGTATGTTGAGTATCATAGCATGTTTTAATGGTATGATATTTGATTCTATCTTACTCCCTTTCTTAAGTCTTAAAGCTTGTATATTATTGGTCCTTTTGGTTTAATAAGTACCAACTAGTATACAAAAGGGTTAATTTTGCGTGGTTTAATTTATACTAGCTAATATCTTGGGAGGTGATATTAGATAAATGAAGAAAGGAGTCTAAAGGAGTCATCTTTGTTGAATGTTGTTGTGTCTTGGGATAATTGTAACAACCCGAAAAATGCCAATTTTTCTAGTAAAAATATTTACTAACACTTTTCAGTAGAACTTAAGTTTTTAAAATAGGAATTTTTGTTCCGAGTCTTATTTTGAAATTCCGCGTTCGTATTTTGAATTTTTGAGAGATTTCATGAAAAGACCGTTTTTAGTCATCTTTGACTTTTCTTGACTTTTTAAGTCGTCTTTGACTTTCCTTGACTTTTTAAAGTCGTCATTGACTTTTCTTGACTTTTAAGTCGTCCTAAACTTTTCTTGACTTTTAAGTCATCTTCGACCTTTCTCGACTTTTCAGTCAACTTTGACTTCCGTTGACTTTTCCCGACTCGTCTCATAAGTATGAAGACCGAAATTTTATTTAAAAAAATAATATTTTTGATTTATTTTATTTAGATTTATTAAGATTTATCATAATTTAATATAATTATTTTGAATTTATTCGGAAATTAAAGAATAACGTTTACGGTTTTAACCGAACGTCATTTAACTATTCCCGAGTCATCGTAAATCCCGAGACAAAATCGAAACTCGACTTTGGCATGAGTCACGCGTGCATGTCATCGTTTTCCACTCACTTGAGATATTTTAATTGTTTCGATTAAACTAATACAAATATTTAAGATATTTGTACCTTTATCGATCCGTCCGTTTAATTACGCAAATCGCTCAAAAATCAGACCCGATTCCTACCCATTTCACACGCCCCATGTCACCTATTTTCCACTCATGTTAGATCTTTTAATTAATATGATTAAACTAATAATAATATCTAAGATATTAGTAACTTTATCGGTCTGTCAACTTAAATTCCGCAATCGCTTGAAAACAGACCCGTTTTCTTTTCAATTCTCACGTCTCTTCCTCTCCTCTTAAAGCTTAATATTTTCCTTCTTTTCATTTTAATAACATAATATCTAGATATTTGGTGTAATTAACTTTATCGTTAATTATATTTAATCGTTTACCGTAAAATAATTATTAAACGCGAGTCAATTACGGAACAACAATTTCAAAACTCGACATCCACTTTGGCCTAGATGTACACGGCTCAACACACCACACTTGACTCACAAACAACTTTTCATTTTACAACAAATCAAATAAAGATCAAAATATCACTTTCTTTGATCGTTCTTCGTGTTCTTCGTCGTTCATCATTTGTTCTTCATCGTTCTTGAGCAAATCCTTCATAAAATCTTCATTTCTTAATTAAATCCGTCCTAATTTATATTTCTAGGATCTCCTCTTCGCTCCCCATCTTCACGTACGTTTTATTTTAAATTCCGACAAAATCGTTTTCAACACTTTAATTATGAGAAATCATATTTTAAGTTCTAATAAGGTTTTTCTTGTCTTTTCTTATAGGGGAAGATTTGGAAGACGAGTTTGGAGACTCGTATATTTTGGGTGAAGATTAGTAGAAGGGTTTCTTATTTTCTTAGTTCTTATTATCTTGGTGCTACTTGATTTTAGCTAAGCTAAGGTAACAATTCCGAGTTACTCGACGAATAAATGTTACATAGCTTTAGTTTTAGTTTATATTATTGTTCCTTATGATTTTTAAGTAGTAATATGATAAGTAGCTATTTTTGTTATGTGGTATGAATCAATAGTATGATTAGTGTTCTTGCCATATTTTATGATTTCTTTATAATCATGATTTTAATATGCATGATGGATGAATTGGTTGTTTAAAAATGGATGTTGTTAATTAAAATGATGTTAGGATTAATTTGGGGTGGTTGTTGTGGTGGCCATTGAAGTGGCCGGGTATGGTGGTGGCTGAACCGGCCGGTTCAGGCTGGTCAGACCGGTCCAGGCCGGTCCAGCCGGTCTGGGTTGGTCATTGGTGGGTCCGGGTTTTGGTCTTTGGGTGGTGTCGATGTTTGATTGTTTAATTGTTGTTTGGCGGGTATTAATTATGTTAAAGCATGCGGGAATTTATTTGAAACGGTTTTTAGTAAAACCGTTAAAAAAGGCCAAAACAGCCATTTTAGCCAAAACAGGCCGTGGGCCCATCCAGGCCCATATTGGGTCCGGCCCATTTCAGCCCGTGGGTCCCACTTTGGGACTTGTGACGGTTTTTGAGTTATCGTCATTTTTATCGCGTTTTGTAATAATTACCACGTGGGAAATTTTTTTTTAAAATAAAGTAAGCATTATTTAATAAAATATTTTTTATAAAATTTTATTTCCAGCATGTTATAAATTCATAATGACAAGATCGTAGTTTAATTTGATATCTTTTAAGTCAAGCGGGTTTTTCGTAAGATTTAGTAATTCACATGTTAGAAGTTTTAATAAAATAACATGTAAGGAATATGTTGATTTTATGTCTAAGTCTAATTGGTAAAGACTCTGTTTCTAGCCGGTTTGACCAAACGGGTTTGGTCAAACTAAGATCTAGTCAGCATCGTTTTGACTGATGACCCGTCGCGGGACTCGGGTCGGGGATTTGTCTTCAAGTAAGGTTGTATTTAATTAATGAATTAGCCTTAGTAATATGAGGCGATATGATATTTGATTATGATTTATATGCAATTAGTCACATGATAGGAAGTTTTTCCCGTGACTGTTTGATTATATGGTTGGTGTCGTGTTGACTAAGTACCCATAGAGAATTATGAGTATATGGCGTCTTGACCATTCGAATTCTAAATGAGTATCTTGGACCATGACATCGATAGGCCGTACTATCTTTAACGAGTATATGTTCACCACTGATAGCGTTTGTGTCACTGGCCTGGGCCTTTTGATAACCAAGCCGGGGCATGGCATCCAAGAGTTTCCCACTTTGGGAAGGGAAGCCAGCTAAGTACTAAGCCATCTCTGTTAGGGGGTCGCCTAGCAGAGTTTCTCATGTACGGTTATGTATGAGACAGGGATGGGTTAGCTGTTGTCGCTAGGTCTGATCAGTCTAGGACTAGGATGTTTTCCTACCTTGTGGTATAGGCTCGAGTTACAGAAGTCGACTATTGACGGTGCTAAGAACTTATGCCTGTTTGTAGAGTATTGGTCTTTCATGTATGTATGATTCTATGAGTTCTAGAAGGTGAGATGCAAGCCGGCTAGGATTGATAGAGTTTGGATTAACGGTTGTTAACTGATTCACATGATTACGTGTTGATTAGGGTTTGAGTGTATCATGGCCATGTTTCTGAGAGGAACCTCTGAGCTAGCATACCAGCTTCCCTACCTCGAGTTATAGTTTATTATCGGTTTCACATGATAGCTTTCACATGCTAGGTTATTTGTTAGTTATCTGTTTCATAACATGAAAAGCATATCATATATGTTTAAGTTTTGTATTTTCCATATACATCGCTTTTATGTTATTCATGTTTATTAAACTCGACATTTCGTGGCTGGGAGAACTCGGAGTTACTCCCCACTGACTGTGGCTTCCGTGTTTATATTTAATGCGGTCGAACAGGTGGTGAATGCATACATTGGGTACATTGACGAGCTAGCGAGCGAAGTATTACCTTGGACCTATATTCGGTTCTTAGATTGTATATTATTATACACTCTTTCATTTCCGTATTTATACGGGAGATATGTCTCCCGTCTTGTATATTTCGTTTGTGGAATATTATTTCCGTATTGTAATGACCATTTTTATTTCAGACACCTTCATTATGTATTTAAATTATTTTTTTCCTTCCGCAAATTTGAGGGTGTCACACAAGGGTTTTGATCTTTCTTAGAGAGGAAGAAATGTGTGTTTGTGTTTGAGTAGGAAAATAGGTTAAGGAGTATGAGTATAAGTAAGGAAAAGTCAACCAAAAGTCAAACTCGCTTTAAGACGGGATTCCCATGGAATCTCGCGGAAATTCCAAATACGAACTCGGAAATTCTAAATTCGACTCGGAACATAAAATTATAAATTAAAACTTAAATTACTGAAAAGATTTCGTAAAATATTTCTACTAGAAAAATAGGGTACATTTCCGGGTGTTACAGCCGGTGTGAGTGAGTGGGGTTTTTGTGATATCTTTTTTCAAAAATTTTATCCGGTTTGAAAACCAGGGTCTAGTTTGTATATTTAAGACCCGAATTCGAACCGCTTTTCCTCATAAAAATACAGCTCGGATACCTGAATCGGAAAAAACCTGAATTTTGGGACCCCATAAATTGGGTTCAGGTTTGGTTTCGATTCAAAAAAAGCGGATCAGATTTTTCTGATTGTTCAAGCCCTAGTCAAAATGGGAGCATTAGACATACCTGTATCTGTCAATATTGCGATATATAAGACTTCCGCCAAACACCCGATGATAATAGAACAATATGTAATATCGTCCTCGATACCGTCAATTAATGGAGATTTTGTTTTATGATATTAATGAGGTTTTATTGATATATTTTCGGTTAAATAATTTTTTAATTATTTATTTCAAGTTAATTTAAACAGTTTTGAATTAATTTATGATAAATATATTTTTAATTTATTTTAACCCGAAAGGTTTTGTTTATTTAAAGATTGATTTCGAGATTCGTATTTAATCGTTTGTGTTCGTTTTGAATTAAATTTGAAATGAATTAAAGTTACGATTTTAAAATAATATCTTAAGTTAATTTATTGTGCACGACTTGAAAAGTCAATTTTATGTTTCGTTTATCGGTTTACGTTTCGTGTTAAACAAAGTTTTAAAAAGAGATTTCAACTCAATTTTGCGACGATCTTTGAGCCTTTACTGTTGAGCCTTAATATCATTAAGTATAACAACCGACACATCCGCCATGTAGCCCATACTCCCGACTACCACTGCATGAAATTTTAGACCAAGGAGATTACTCTAACGCATTTTAAAAACATTTGAAATACCCCATCTCTACATGTAAAAAGCCCAGAATTGCTGCAATAAACCGGCATGACGAGCACCTGTTAAACCGCTATTTGACTACATGTAGAGCCACGTTTGACCATCTTGGACACTACTATAGGTGGCAATCGGATCAATCAGGTCGGTTACGGGTCAGGTTCAGGCAGTTCGGGTCATGTCGGGCTCGGGTTTGGTCGGGTCAAGTTGCTTATTCAGGTCGAGTCGGGTTCGGGTTGAGTCGCTTACGGGTCAGGTTAATCGGGTCAATAACTACAACAAGCCGGTTCAGTTTCGGATCGGTTGACCAATGAGTCGGGATATAGCAGGTCAATATGCTTGATCAGGTCGAGACCGGTTTGGTTTCGGGTTACTGATGGGTCGAGTATTTTATATTGTCGTCTTAAATTTGAAAATTAATCGGGTCAATGGTCGTGTCGTTCTGTTAAAATATCACTTTTGAACTTATGAATAGGCTGAATAGGCTCTATTAGAATGGTGTATTTGAGGTTTGCAGAAGGACAAGCCTTCCTACTTCTTTAGTGGCCGACTTTCTCTTCCTCTTGCTTCGGTTCTGGTAATGCGTCTTTCGAATCCAATGAACTGAGGAAAAGGAAGGGGAGAGAGTCCGAGCCCACTCCGATCTCGACACCCCAGATGTCAAAGCGCCGGCTTGTCCAATATTGGCATTCCCAGGGAGTTGGTTTTTAAGATTATAATTAATAACCGAGGTCGGATTGTATGGTCATAACTCATAACTCATAACTCTTTCTTCCCTTTATTGTTTTCAATGAAGCCAAAACTAAACACTCTTTTCCTCACAAAGCGTTAATTTAAAATTTTCTACATATATCACTTGCAAAATAATTATTAATAAGTTTAACTAGGAATATAGCGTAGTAAATTTACAACTGACTATTTATTTTAAGATTACATTTTGTTTTGAAAAATAAAATTAGCGATAATTTTTTATATCAAATTTATTAACAAAAAAACAAACTATAAAGGAATTTAGATTCTTAAAAAAGATTATTTGGCTATGAGTCGGGTCGAGTTTAATCGGGTTAAAACGAGTTACAGGTCGGTTCAGTTCGGTTTGGGTCAGGTCGGGTTTGTGGGTGAATCGGGTTTCGGGTCGGGTTGGGTCGAGTCACAAGTCGGTTCGGGTCATATCATTTCAGGTTCTATCGGTTTATCGGTTAACCTTCGGGTCGGTTCAGGTCGGTTTCAGTTCAGCAAATTTACGGGTTCTATCAGGTCGATTTTCAGATAACTCAGGTCGGTTCTTCGGGTCGGGTCACCTTTTGCCAGCTCTAGACACTACCATTAAAAATCCTTACCCACTTCTACCTTTCTCAAAAGCCGTAAAACACCCCAAACAAACCACGTGTGATAATTGAAATAACATTTGAAAGTTGACCAGTCGCTACTATTTTGCAACGTCGAAAAATCAATCTTATAAATAAATAGAGAACCCTCTTTAACTTAATCAATCCATCATTCTCTCACTTATTTCTCGCTAGAGTTATATGTGTGTCCCCATCATCCATATTACGACATTCGATGACCAATTAATATGTAAAAATCAACCATTAACTCACACGTTAATTTTCCCATCTTTATTACCTAATTGTTTTTTTGTTATATATATATAATTTGTAATTATTTTTAAGCATTTAATTATGGGCCTAGTTATTACATTTTTACTAAAATCTTGTTGTAACTTTATTTATTGTCTTTGAGTCGAATTTGTGGCGAGATTCCCTCGTTGTAATAGATTGTTCCCCAACCGCTCCCCTCTCCTCCAACCTTGTTTTCTTTATCTATTTATTTTTATCAAAACAACCCACATGCTACAATAAATTCGACGAATTACAATCATGCATTAAACTTCCTAGGACGGGATTCCCATGCTTGGGATTATTTTATATATAACGTTGTTTGCATTTATTAATGGTCGTTGCTACACATTCCTACGAATACCATTACTTAATTAGTAGAGGCCGTTATCGAAACGGGCGGGTTTGGATGTTTAAATGATAAACTGCTTAACACGTGCCCTTAACCCTTACTCAAAATCTATGGTGTCCGGATGTCCAAATCCATTTGGTCACAAAAGTCATTCAATTCGAGTGATTTAGGGAGACAAGTCTCTAAGCTTTAATCACTCGTAGTCGATTTGCACTTTGCTTTCGATGAAAGGTTTAAAGGTGACTTGAACGGTTCTAAGCTCTCACAAATCATTGTGGCGACTCCTATCCAACATTAATTCGATTCAGGTTAAACCACAAGTCGATCTACCCTGTCGGATTTCCGCAAAGCGATCGCGGGTGGTGGTCCACAATATGAATCTCGTTCTAGGTGGTATAATGCATGTTTTACATCGTCGAAATTGTTCTAGCTAGCGTGTGAAATGTATTGGAGTGAGTGTCCTCAACAATAGTGAGATCACTTAATTAAACCTCATTAACAAGAATACAAAGGGATGATTAACATTATAGTCAACTAATCCACGTTAATCAGTAACGATTGGCTTACTAGAGTTTGACGTTATTGTCGTATGACGGTGGTGATCAGTTGATCCCTTGAGATCACACCGAAAGGACGATTCCCTAATCAAGAAATTTAATTAATTGTATATTGATACAGATTAATTAATCCCTTAAACAGAAAAAGTTTGCAAGTGACAAATATATCTTATTATAATATGATTAAATAAGATTCAATAAATATAATTGTTATATTAGAATGCTTAATGTTTATGAAGCATTTGAGATAAGCATGATTGGTTGGTCATAAGCACAATTAGTTGTGGATCATATCAACGAAATATGAGATGACCCATTTTATATATATGTGATCATAAATTATTACTTAAAATGTTCATTTTAATTTATTTGACATGAAATTGTATTTAAATTAGTTAAATACATAATTATATTGTAAAATAACATCACGTCACATGTCACATGTGTGACAAATGACAAAATCACAAAATGTAAAATGGAGTCCATATTACACACCAAAACCGGCTATAAGGGTGGTTGGGTAAGATTAGGCTTTATTGTTGTGCTAATGATGATTAGACAAAATGATTACCTAGCCTAGATACCTATAGCCACCCTATAGCTTTGATAAGGCAAAAAGAAAGAGGAATGCTCTCCCTTCCCAAGCAAGTGGCCGGTTATGGTGAGTGATAAAGAGGATGTTTTCCTCTTGTTTTATACTTGTCAATCTCATATCAAAACTAATTCAACATCTCACTAAAAATCACTAAACACTTAGAAACTTTAGAAGTTTCATAGAACTTGTGATTAGAACTTGAACTTGAGTTTCTAAAGAAGAAACTTCAAGTGTCTAGTACTCGATTTAAGGGGATCTTGTTTCTTGTTCTAGTATAACAATATTCAAGAGATTAACGGTATGTCTAGGTGCAACTTATAGGAGGGTTCCTACTCTTGGAGCTTTTGGAAATTCATCCTAATCATCTAGCTCAAGAACAAGTACAAGAAGGTGTCTTGTACTTGTGCCCATACTCAAATTATAATCAATGTAAGCATCATTTTCTTTCTCTAT
Organism: Heliosperma pusillum; assembly: GCA_022085475.1. NCBI lineage: Eukaryota > Viridiplantae > Streptophyta > Magnoliopsida > Caryophyllales > Caryophyllaceae > Heliosperma > Heliosperma pusillum. Next base: position 16,230 of record JAIUZE010045878.1, on the reverse strand, counting down.
TTTAGATTAATTTGTTAGCATGTAACTATATCTAGAAACTAATTAAAGAGTTAATTAGTATTACTTGAGAAATGTATTAAGTTTAGGTATATGAACCTTAAAATTGGTACCAGAGCATAGGATGTTGCATGCAATCGGTTTGACATAGTATTTACTAGTTAAAGTAACAAAATAAAACTAGAAAATTTAGTGATTTATATGATAAAGTCACGAAATTTTAAGCATGAAATACCTTTTGGTCCTAAAATGTTTTTAGGTCATTTTGATGATTTATGGAAGATTATTGCTCTATTTAATGATTTTTAGTTAAATAAATCCATTTTAATGAGTAAAATGAACTATTTACTAAAAATAGTTACTAAAAATGTTTTAGTATGATATCACATGAATATTTTAGCAACTTTATGTAAAATATGAGATAAATATGATTTACTTTACATGATTTATGATTTTTAATATTTAAAAGGCATTAATGGTGATTATTTTGGCATTAATAGCTAAAATAAATTTTAGGCATGAGAAAATTATAATATGTTTCAAAAATATTGTAAATATAATATGTATAAGTTTAAAATTAATTAGATTAATTTTCGTGTGATTTTAGTATTTTATTTGATAAAATCGATTAATAGCAAATATATTTTTCTCTAAAATGATTTGAAATTTTTTTGACCTAAAATTTGGCATGTAGATGTTCCTAGAAATGTTCCAGAATATAAAAAATTTTAGTTTTCAAATTTATAAATTATTGTAATTTAATTTGGAATTATTACATAAAAGTTATGCTAAAAAGGGTCAAAACCGAGCAATAATGCAAAACCGAGTTGAATTATTGTCAAATAATTAGTGGAGACTAATTTTTGAGTCCTAAATCAGTTAGGGTAATTAACTTGGACTTAAATTTGATTTAATTATTAATTTGTGATTTTAATTGGTTATTATCACGCATTTCCATAAAACCGGGTTTATATACGATATAAGGTTATTAGGGCGATTTGGCACATTTATATTGCATGAGTTTACATATAATTATGCTGAATTTTGAATGAATGAATGAATGAATGATATTTTGATTTATGTAATTTTTGAATTATGTAATTTGTCTTAGTATGGCCTTAGTTTTTAATCGATATTACCTGAAATGTATGAGAATATTGATTCGGTTGTAATTTAATGTGATCTCGTATCACTTTTATTGTATTATTTCATTTTATTTTGCAAATTTATAATAGAATCGCCTTGTAATTTTATTATATCATTGTAATCCCGGAGTTTCTTAAAGACGGTGCCATTTGGAAAGGCGTTCCAAAAAGAAGACGGTGTCCTTGGGAGGCGTGCAAATGAAGTTCAAGGGACCAAGGACTTGGTTTCTGAATTTGTAATAGTTAATTTGATTTTCTTTTATTTTAGGAAGGCCATACTAGGAATTTATTTTATGCTTGCATTTTATTTATATGTTACAAGCATGCCAAATCGCCATATAAATCACAAATGCATTTTATCGAGTCAATCGTGTAAGTTTCTTAAACTCAATATTAGACATTTCTAATATCATATTATGAGTATTTTACTCTTAAACTATTTAGATCTTATGCATGCATAACAAAACAATACAAAATAAGAAGAAACATTTTCCTTACATTGATATTGGAACAAATATGGGCACAATATTAGGACACCTTCCTAATCTTGTTCTTGAGTTTACAATATTAGGGATGAACTCCTAATTCGTAGTATAAGAACACTCCAATTAGTTGCATTAAGACAATACCCAAAAATCACAAATATTACTACACTAGTATGATTTGTAAGACACCCTTAAAATATCACTAATATGTCTATTACTACTCTTAGTAATATTATTAGTAATCTATGAACATAAGTTGATTGAAGCTTCTCAAGCTTATTATTTTAGAGTAAGAAAATTGGAGAGATTGAGAGATAAGTTGCATCCATATCTTATGAGATCAAGTGAGTATTTTATAAGAGAAAACATTTCTCTTTTCACCCTTTTGGAGTGGGCACCCCATGCCCTAGGGAAGGGTGGGCTTTTGCTTTTGTTCTTAACAAAGCATTAGGATAGAGTCTAGGCAAAGAATCTAATCATGTTGCTACATCCTCAATAAGAACAACAATCATGATCTATACCCTACCCTTTTGCTCACCAAAACCGGTGCAACACACCATAAAATGGGTGTCCATTTTATATTTGTATTTTGTCATTTGTCACATTTGAGACATGTGACATGTAACATGTAATTAAGCTTATAAATGTACATTTAACTAATTTAAATGTAATTTCATAACAAATAAATTAGACTTAACATTTTAAGTCACATTCTATAAGTACATGTTAATAAAATGGGTCATCTCATATTTGGTTAATATAATCTACAACAGTTTGTAATTATAATCGACCAATTTTACTTATCTCAAATGTTTCATAAACATAATTCATTCTTAGTAATATAACAATTAAATTACTAAAATGAATCTTATTTAATCATATTACAATAAGTTATATTTCTCACTTACAATTTAAACTTAGTTCAGTTTAAGGGAATAATTAATCTGTATCGCTATACAATTAATTAATGTACATGATTAGGGGATTTTCCTTTAAGTGTGACCTCAAGGGATCAAGTGATCACCACTGTAACACCCGCAAATGTACCCTATTTTTATAGTAAAAATATTTTACGGATACTTTTCAGCGAAATTTAGTTTTAGTTTAGAATTAAATTTTGCGTGTCTAATTTAGAATTTCCGAGTTCGTATTTGGACTTTACGCGAGATTTCGAGTAAGTTACATCTTAAGACGTTTTTGGGCTTTTTCTCATGTTTTCCACTTACTCCTTCATATACTCCCTCACAACCCTAACTCCCTCATTCAATCTTCTTCTTCTTCCTCACTAAGTAAACACCAAAATCTAGCCTCCATATTTGCTCAAGTCTTAATATCGATCCTACGCCTTCATTTCTTCCTCAAATTCACTAAGGTTCGTCTTATTCCTTCCCTCTCATCGTCCTCTATCCGTATTGGTAATAAAATTACCGTCTTTCTCACTTTTCAATTTATCCGTCTTTCTCAAAGGTGAATTATATTCATCTTTTGTCGTCTTTGTTTAGGTGGAGACCTTCAAGAACCCGATGAGGATTTCTATCTAGTGGAGGAAGACTTAGAAATCGTTTGAAGACGAGTAAAGGTAACGATGAAGGGTTACTCGTTATCATTTACGTGTTTTAATGTGTTTTATATGTTAGTAATCGTATTTGGAATAGGATTAGTATTCATAGAACTTGTGTTGTTGATGATGAGTGTTGTTTGTTGATGATTGTTGATGATAATTAATGATTATTGATAGTTGATAGTCGTTATTTATGATAATTGAAAATGGATGATTGAAGAGTTGTTGTTCTCGGGTGAATGTGTTCCCAGCCGCGTACCCGGCCGCTGGTCCCTCTGACCGGCTGGGACTTACTGCACCGACCCATTTTCGTAAAATGATCATATCTCCTTCGTTACTTGCTTGTTTTGGGCTTGTGGCCTACCGTTAGAACCGTAAGAGGATAAGCTATCACCTCCACTTAGAATTTTCGCATTTGAATGTCTAGAACTCTAGTTATGACGGTTTGAAGTGGACCCTTGTTTTAATAGTTTCCAAACTTGTTGATTTGAGATTTGATTTATGTTTCTTATTCATTATACTTCCTAAACTTGGTCTAATGCTTATGTAATCATGTATTGTTTCATGATTATCAATGTTACATTTATATCATGCTTATATCACATGCCTTTGTTTTTCTCGTATGACTTTGGTCCCAGCCGGGTAGCCGGCAGCCGGTCCCTTTGACCGGCTGGGACACGCTGTATTTTCATTGAAGTTTTCATATGATATATGATGCCAGCCGGGTGGCCGGCAGCCGGTCCACCTGACCGGCTGGCACCCTGCTGATGTTCTTTCCTCTTTCTTTCTTAAATCTTCTTTTATAATATTTCCGATGGTTCGTTTATCGTATAAATTTACGTAATGACTTTAAATATTAATGTTTCGAATATATGATATTCCATTCGCTTGTATCGCATGTTTTGTGACGGTTTTTGATATGTCCCACTTTGAGTCGGTTTTTACAAATATTACGGTTTGAGCACTAATTTTCTATGTGCTTTGTACTCTCATTCCCTTGGCTACCTCCACGTTCGTAAGGCTGGAATGTCGGACGGGGAGTGTATCCTTACTGCTTAATTGCATGTGTTAGTGGGCATATGACGACGTTGTTAAGAGGCGAACGCTTTGCGTTGATCGATCCGGCCGTCAAATGTTGTATACTTGCGAGGTGGTGTCATTTGCATGTAGCGTACCGCTTGTTGTGAGGCTTATGCTCTTTTCCGCCTCTTTCGTGAATGTCGACCGAATTTGGGGTACTCAGCGTCTATGATTGACCGAGTCTTGGATGCAAAATGTTTATCGCATGTCGAATCGGAAAACGTTATTCCGAGAGTCTGGCCAGGTTTAGACTAGGACCGTATTATTATCGTCGTCCTACCGGGAGGAAATTAGTCTACATATACGAAATGTTAATCGTGTATGCGTTCAGGGAAATGTTTATCCCGTGGATGCCTTTTAATCATACTTGCCATGTACACGGTGCTAGTGCGTTTCATTTACCGTGAGAGATGTCGTCAACGTATTGGTATCTTATCAAACTTATACCGCTAACGGTGAGATGCAAGCCCTAGTAAGTGTATTGTTGGAGATAGTGTCCTCCACAGTTAGTGTGATAACAGCTAAGGTTCACAGGGTATACTTTGTATTATAATCAGTTGATTAACGTTTATCGATAACGGTTGGCTGGCTAGATAAGTTTGACGTTATTGTCATACAGATGGCGGTGATCAACTGATCCCTAAAAGTCACACCTAAAGGATGTGTTTGAGAGATGTGATTATTTGAGAAAATAATCATATTGATGCCTTATTAAATGACTAAAAGGTTAGTCGATGTATTTGACTAAAAGGTTAGTAAATGTGATGATGATACGATTATTTAATAACGATTAAATAATGTTAGCTGGTAATTGAATATAAAATGTTATATTTAATCAATGTATATAATGTTGGTCTAAACTAAATATAAACTGTTATATTTAAGTTGGCGGATATGTATTACACGATATTATTATAGTGTATTGGTCCGGCATTACTCGGTTTATGTAACGGTCCATTACTAGTAATAATTAATACATATTATATTATGTATATAATAAATGAGATGCCAATTACCAATTAGAGGTTGAGTTAAATAAGGAAACTAGGTTTCCTTTCTTTTCTCTCTTTTACACGGCACAAGGAGGGAGTATTAAGAGGTGAAAAAAAAAACCTAATGGACTACTCAATCTCACGGCACACACAAAAGAAAAAGGAGAAGAAAAATTCTGATTTTTGAACTCTCTTATTCATCTTCATATTTATCATCAATCCACACACAAAATTAGAAGTAATTTTGGGTATTCGTTCTAGCACGACGAAGGCATTTCTTGAACCATCTTGGGTGTAACGATTAGGAGAATACCTACTTTGGTATTTGTTCTTAGGCCTTTATCTAGGACCGAAGGTTATTTCTTAATCTTTTGTTTATGAAATTCATATAGTTATAATTTCATTATAATCCGAAATTTCTAAAGGGATGTAAACCGTTATTTCCCACAAGTGGTATCAGAGCATTTGGCTATGAAATTATTTTATATGTTTTCATATTTGATGAAATACAAGATTAGAAATTTTTTGTTTTGTTTTTTTTTTTTATGTTTTTTTGCTTCGGCTGAAAGAAGAAAAAAAAATTAGGGTTTGTTTTTTTTTTGTACTGTTCACGGCCAGAAAAAAAAAAATTTTGGTACTGTTCACGGCACTGTTCAGCCGTGAGAAATTTTTTTTTTGCCTTGTTTTTTTTTTTTTGATTCATATATGTTGTTGTTTTAATATGTTAAGATAATAATATAATGAATTTGTTGATATTTTGATTTAATGAGGATTAAATTGAAATGTAAAAGGAATTTGTTTTGGATGTTAAAGAACATTCATTGTGCTAAATTTTTCGATATGAATATACAAAATAATTATGATTAGTTGAGTAATTTGATAATCGATTAATCATGATTTAGATATTCATTTTAAAGGGTTAATTTGAAATCATCTAGTTTTTATCAATGTTTAATAATGATTAGATGTTGAATGTTTGTATCGATCTAGTTTTATTAGCATGATCAAATTAATAAGATTAATTTGTATGTTTTTGTTTTGTTTTTATTAAAACCGAGAAAAATAAAATTTTTTTTTTTTTTTGTACCTGCTACTGTTCACGGGTACTGTTCATCCGTGAATAGTGAAAAATTTATTTTTTTAATTTTTATTTTGTTTTGATTATTGCATTATCAAGATAATGTATGTTGTTTTGTTGTTGTGAAAAAGTTCACAATGATAGATACCCTATTATTTTAAAAAGGTTTAAAATAATGTTGAATTTAATTTATGTTATACCCGATAATATGAATTAAATTGGATTATGGTTGATTAAAATTGTTGTGTACAATTAAGGAATTGTCACATGATTTTGATCATTTTATAGGTAGTTTGGATAAATTAATCATCATAATTAATGAATTATGTCTTGAATGTTTAATTTATTTTGTTGATGCATTTTATTTGTTGAATGAATGAATGAATGGATGAATGGATTATTTTGGTATTTTTACAAGAGGTTGTAATTTGTATTGCTTAGTGTGGCCTTAGTAGATTGTGTTATCGTAATGATGGTAACATGGTCTTTGATGTATTTTGAGATCTCGAATCTCCCCTTTGTAATCTTTAATTATAATTTTTAAATTAGAATGTAAATAGGTTTATATTTTGTAATTTTAAAAAATTGTATTTTTGAGAAGACCAAAGATGGAGATCGGATAGCTCACTCCCGCTACATGGACCAAGATGAAACATCAAGTCAAGCTTCTAGGGTCCATAAGGATGGATTCCAAAGTGTATTTTGTTCTATTTTGATAGGATAGGCGACACTAGGACTTTGTAGTTTTGATTTTCATTTTTCCGTTCTTATTGTTTTTCTTCTGCATGATAGTTAGTGCATCATATTCCGCCTAAACCAAACCACCTACTACTACTTAATTGCATGAAAATTGACTCATATAGATTGTATGTTAATTATCATGGACATCCAGATGTCACTCAATATTCTAAAAGCTATCATCTTAAATTATTCATTCACTAAATGCTAGATCATTCGTTCACTTAAATGAATAAAATTAAAGCTGATGGACCTTCCTCTAAAACCCAAAATTGAGATTAGTCTTTATAGGGAAAACTGCTATGACTCTCTTCTTCGTCGGTAGGAATATAGGACCTTACTCTCCATATGACACCTTCTACGTTGGGTAAGTAGTATGTGTTGACCTATTTTAACTCAACATTATAGTCCGAGTAATATCTCGTGATTATGATGGACTAAAGATAGAATTTTAAGAAATTTATCGACCAGGAATTCTAAAAGTAGAATTAGCCAAAAAGTTGGCTTATCAATTTACAGAAATTGAGTCTTGGGATCATTTATATAATACTTGAGGGAGGTCAATTGTATAAATGCAAGAGTCTTCGCATTAATCGGTTTTGCATTAGACTTAATTAAAACGATGAAAATGCTTATTATGTTTTATCTCCTCTCCTTTCGCAGTGTAGCATTCATTTATATCGATAAAACTGTTATAACAAATGGCTGGACATGCTGATGCCCCTATGCCAAGTGCCACGCTCGCACGCGAATCCTGGCTTAAGATGTTCATGGACAATATGAATCAGTACACGCGACTGAAGAATAACGGGTCCAACTTTGCGGACTGGGAGGCTTCATTACGGAATGCTGCCATAGCTGACGGTAAGCTCAAGTACTTGACTGAGCCACTACCGCCTAACCCAGGCCCCAATGCAGGAGCAAATGAATCACTTGCTTATAGTGATTTCGTAATGGAGGCGGGTGCGATAAAGAACGTACTCATCTTTTCAATGGAATCCAATTTGCAAAGACGATTCATTGCCCAAGGTGCAAACAAGATTTTCACCACGCTCACTAACGAGTTCTCAAAAGCACCGCAGATCGTTATGTATGAGCTTACCACTCGCTTCTTTGAAGCGAAACTCCAGAAGGGCCAACCGGTTAGCCCACACATTCTCGATATGATCGAGAATCTCGAAAAACTGGAGGCACTTGATTGCAAAATCAAAGAGAGCGTGGTCATTGACCGCATGCTTCATTCACTTCATGATGGTTTTGCCCAATTCAGGGCAAATTACTATATGAATGATTTGAAGAGAAATCCTCATCAGCTACACTCACTTCTCATACAGACTGAGAAGGATCTGAAATTGAGTGGGAGCCTGAAGCAGGACGTTCTCATGATTGCAAACAAGGGTAAGGGTAAGGGCAAGGCTCAGGCCGACCTAGCTGTAGGGAAGCCGAAGTTCAAGAAGCCAGGAAAAGGCAAGAGTGGGCCTGGTGAGACTAGCAGTAGCTCACAAGGCAAGACAAAGAGCAAAGAAAACATGGAGTGCCACCATTGCCACAAGACTGGGCATTGGAGGCGGAACTGTCCCGTGTATGCTGAAGACGTAAAAGCAGGCCGCGTCACTCGTGTTGGTATGTCTTCTTTTATTCATATGGGTACTTGATACTGGTTGTGGTTCTCATCTGTGTAATCATTTGCAGGGCCTAAGAAACATCAAAACTCTCGAAAAGGGTGATGTAGACCTGCGAGTGGGGAATGGAGCAAGAGTAGCTGCCGTTTCAGTGGGAACATATGTAATCCAACTCCCAAGTGGATTTGAGTTATTTTTAAATAACTGTTACTATGTACCCAGTTTATCTAAAAACATTATTTCTGTTTCCGTACTCGATAAGAACGGTTTTTCATTTGTAATAAAGGATAATAGCTGTATTTTCTCCTTTAACGAAATGATTTATGGTAAAGCAGTTTCCATGAATGGGATTTATGTTTTAGATCAAACCACAGATATATTGCATGTGAGTAATAAAAAGGTAAAGGTTGGTGACAAAGATCAAACCTATCTATGGCATTGCCGTATGGGACACATAAATGAAAAACGCGTGAAGAAGCTCATTGACAATGGGACTATCTCCCCATTTGACTATGCATCATTTGGCACGTGTGAATCATGTCTCATAGGCAAAATGACTCGAATTTCCTTCAAAGGTGTTGGAATGCGCGCTGCTGACCTATTAGGACTCATACATACTGATGTGTGTGGACCTATGTCAATCAACGCTAGAGATGGCTATAGATATTTTATCACTTTCACGGACGATTTGAGTAGATATGGATATGTCTACTTAATGAAGCACAAAAGTGAGTCCTTTGATAAGTTCAAGGAATACCAGAATAAGGTTGAAAACCAGCTGGGTAGAAAGATTAAAGCACTACGTTCAGATCGTGGTGGCGAATATCTTTCGAATGAGTTTGATCAACACCTTAAAAACTGTGGTGTAGTACTACAGTTAACTCCACCTGGAACACCTCAATTAAATGGTGTGTCCGAACGGAGAAATCGAACATTACTTGATATGGTTCGATCCATGATGAGTCACACGGTAGTGCCTGATTCATTGTGGGGCTATGCTCTTTTGTCAGCTACTCTTATACTTAACCGAAGTCCGTCTAAAGCTGTTGACAAGACTCCATTTGAAATGTGGAAGGGAACAGTCCCTAACTTGTCCTTTATTCGGGTTTGGGGGTGCGAGGCTTATGTCAAGTGGAGACACGAGGATAAGCTCGGCCCGCGATCGGTCAAGACATACTTTATTGGTTATCCAAAAGGAATGTTTGGTCATTACTTGTATTCGCCTACCGAACAACGTGTTTCTAGAGAAAGAATTTCTCGAGAACAAGACGAGTGATAGAACCTTCGATCTGTCGGAGATTCAAGAACCAACGACCGAGCAACCGATGGAGGAAGATGTTCCATCATCTTCTGCTGCGGTTAATATTCCTTAGGAACTTAGAAGGTCGGGTAGAGTCTCCATACCTCCAGACAGATACATTGGTATGGTCGAGGAGAACGATAGAGATGATGTTTTGCTCCTAGAGATTAACGAACCCGCTACCTATAAAGGAGCCATGACCTGTTCCGACTCAAAGCTATGGCTTGAGGCCATGCAATCCGAGATGGACTCTATGTATGAGAATGACGTATGGGATCTGGTTGATTTGCCTGATAAGGTTCGGCCTCTTCAGTGCAAATGGCTTTACAAGATAAAGCATTCCGTAAGGGGACAACCAGACACCTATAAAGCACGACTAGTGGCAAAAGGTTTCACTCAAGTGCAAGGATTGCACTATGATTAAATTTTTGCACCCGTAGTCATGTTGCGTTCCATTCGGATAATCTTAGCGATTGCCGCTTTTCATGACTATGAAATTTGGTAGATGGACGTGAAAATCGCCTTCTTAAACGGTTATTTGGAGGAGGAGTTGTACATGGTACAACCCGAAGGTTTCATTGACCATAAAAATCCTAAGAAAGTGTGCAAGCTTAAGCGTTCCATTTATGGACTTAAGCAAGCTTCTCGGAGTTGGAATCATCGTTTCGACCAGGTCATAAAAGCAAATGGTTTCACTCGATCAGTTGAGGAACCATGCTTATATGTCAAGTCGAGTGGGAGTAAAATCGTTTTCTTGATATTGTATGTCGATGACATACTCTTGATAGGGAATGATATTCCTCTCTTATCTTCGGTTAAGGTATGGTTAAAGAACCATTTCCAGATGAAAGATCTGGGCGAGGCACAACGCATATTGGGAATCCGTATCTACAGAGATAGATCACGACGGATGTTATCACTTAGTCAGGAGTCTTATATAGATAAGATTCTTGAAAGGTTCAGCATGACCAACTCCAAGAAGGGGTATCTTCCAATGACGTCTGGGATGCATTTGAGTAAAGCTCAGGCACCCAAGACATCTGAAGAGGTCGAGCGCATGAGTCGAATTCCTTATGCATCAGCTATAGGATCGATCATGTATGCCATGATATGCACACGTCCAGACGTGGCATATGCTTTGAGTATGACCAGTCGGTACCAAGGCAATCCAGGTGAAACACACTGGATGGCTGTTAAAAATATCCTTAAGTACCTACGGAGGACTAAGGATTGGGTATTGACTTATGGAGGAGAGACTGAGCTTTGCGCAACCGGTTACGCAGATGTTAGCTTCCAAACGGATCGGGATGACTCGAAATCTCAGTCTGGATTCGTATTTACTCTTAATGGCGCTGCGGTCAGCTGGAAAAGCTCCAAGCAGAGTGTTATAGCAGATTCTACGACTGAGTCCGAGTACTGTGCTGCTTCAGAGGCTGCAAAGGAAGCTATATGGATGCATCAATTCTTACAAGGACTTGCCATAGTTCCTAGTTCGAATGACCTGATCACCATCTATTGTGATAATAGTGGTACCATCTTCCAGGCTAAGGAGCCTAGGTCTAGCAACAAATCTAGACATGTACTTCGGAAGGCTCACATGATCAGAGATTACGTGGAGCAAAAGGAGATAGTGATAGACAAGATTGCTACGGATGATAACATAGCAGATCCTCTCACTAAACCGTTAAGACACGATAAGCATGTAGGGCACGTTACTTCCATGGTAATTAAACGTGTTCCTGAGTTGTATTAGCTGTTTGTATGAATTAGATACATCCTTTTCATATACTAATAATAACTTCATTGTATTATTTTCATATTTTGTTTTTCATGTGGATTGTATGGACAACATTGAACACTACAAAGTGAACTGAATAACATTATTTGTGTTTTGGTCCGTAATCGCCTACATGAGCTGATAACTCTGGCTATTATATTGTTGAGTCGATTGATGGTGGGTTCAACGAGCCATAAGTCAAACTGTTGACTGATCGATCACAAATACGAGTTATAAGGATACCTCGTAGGACATTGTAATTCGTGACGACGTTATGGAGTCCTAAATGTTTAACAACATTCGGTGCCAGGTCGTGGATTGGACGTCCATTGTGTTCCTAGAGTCGATTCTTTGACTATCGACTGTCTCTTGAGATTAAGGCAGTTTTTGGGTGACTTTGGTTTCTTTCTCACGGTCGACCGTAACAGGAGGCCAAGCAGATTTTTACTGGGTCATTTCATACTGTGCTTACATCTGCAGGATTCGAGTTGAGGAAAATATCCAACCCTTTATCAGGGTTTGTTATTTCTCAAGGCCACTCGAGGAGTAGTAACTGAAATGCATGGCCATGCTCGAATAATGATTCGTTTATCAGTTGAGTTACTCTCTAGTCGGGAAAACCACTGTTGATACTGATCACTTGTAAAATACGACCTTTGTGAATGCGGACTTTACAAATTGTTTTACATTAAGTGGGAGAAATTTAAGGATATGAGAATCGGTTATCGCACATACACTTGTAAGGACAAGTGGGAGATTGTTGAAGCTAGTGTCCTCCACAGTTAGTGTGATAACAGCTAAGGTTCACAGGGTATACTTTGTATTATAATCAGTTGATTAACGTTTATCGATAACGGTTGGCTTGCTAGATAAGTTTGACGTTATTGTCATACAGATGGCGGTGATCAACTGATCCCTAAAAGTCACACCTAAAGGATGTGTTTGAGAGATGTGATTATTTGAGAAAATAATCATATTGATGCCTTATTAAATGACTAAAAGGTTAGTCGATGTATTTGACTAAAAGGTTAGTAAATGTGATGATGATACGATTATTTAATAACGATTAAATAATGTTAGCTGGTAATTGAATATAAAATGTTATATTTAATCCATGTATATAATGTTGGTCTAAACTAAATATAAACTGTTATATTTAAGTTGGCGGATATGTATTACACGATATTATTATATTGTATTGGTCCGGCATTACTCGGTTTATGTAACGGTCCATTACTAGTAATAATTAATACGTATTATATTATGTATATAATAAATGAGATGCCAATTACCAATTAGAGGTTGAGTTAAATAAGGAAACTAGGTTTCCTTTCTTTTCTCTCTTTTACACGGCACAAGGAGGGAGTATTAAGAGGTGAAAAAAAAAAAACCTAATGGACTACTCAATCTCGCGGCACACACAAAAGAAAAAGGAGAAGAAAAATTCTGATTTTTTAACTCTCTTATTCATCTTCATATTCATCATCAATCCACACACAAAATTAGAAGTAATTTTGGGTATTCGTTCTAGCACGACGAAGGCATTTCTTGAACCATCTTGGATGTAACGATTAGGAGAATACCTACTTTGGTATTTGTTCTTAGGCCTTTATCTAGGACCGAAGGTTATTTCTTAATCTTTTGTTTATATTATGCAATTTCATTTATGACTAGAAATTCATATAGTTATAATTTCATTAGAATCCAAAATTTCTAAAGGGATGTAAACCGTTATTTCCCACATGTATATGGTTGCCTAAGAGTGTCTTCCCCGTGTCCTTCTATAACATGATGGTTACGGATTTGTACTTCATATACTCTTATCATTATATATTGAATTGCCTATCTATTCTTATCGTATTTCACATGTATATCTATATATGCATGCTTCTACTTTTGTATTTCCTTTTATGTACGTTTAATGTGATATGGCTGGGAGAACCCGGAGTTACTCCCCACTGACTGTGGCGTTCATGTTTTTCATGGATGAACAGGTTGCTTGATTTGGATGGCTTTTTGCTTGTGGTATTTTGGGTTCGGGTGTGAGCTAGCGGGCGTTGACCTAGATGATTCACCCCTAGACGTTTCTTAGCTAGTTGCTAAATAACTTTGTCTTTTGTTAACATTTTGAGAGACTACGTCTCTTGTAGTATTTTGTATTTGGTTTGTAATTATTGACATTCCTAGTATTTATATCTTGCATGTAAAAAGTTTTAAAAACACCGTATTTTCCGCTTTATAATTCACATGCTTGTTATGTTTTATTTCCGCATTCGCGAGGGTTGTCACAACCACCGTCTTACGACAGTAACGTCAAACTCAATTGAGCCAATCGTTACCGATTTATGTTGACCAGTTGACTATAATATTCATCATCCCTTTTGTATTCTTATTATTGAGATTTAATTATGTGATCGCACTATTGTTGAGGACACTTACTCCAACAATCTCCCACTTGTCCGAGACAAGTGCGCGTCACCAATTCTCTTGTCCTATTACATATCTCCCACTCAATGCAAGGTGTCTTGCAGATCGTACTTGCATTTGATCGTATCAAGAGTGGTTTCCTCGATCAGGAGAGTAACTGTCTGACCGGAATTATCTACCATAGATACCTTCCGAGAGTGGCCACGCATTTTCAGCTTACTCCTCCTCGAGTGGCCTTGAGATTTAAACCAACCCTGACAAGGGGTAGACAATTCCTATCGCACTATTCCCTTTGAATAGCCAGAGCTCATCATGACCCAAAAGATGCTCATTTGACCCCAGTTACGAAGGTCGTATTACATAAATCAAAGTCATTCTTAAACTGTGCCACCTTAGGCGAACAATCTTTAGTCAAAGAATTGACTCAAAAAGAATACTAGTAGCTCTTGCTACGACCAGGCTACAAGAATTGCCAGAATTCTATAAGCGGTCACTGCCCGACAGATTGTCCCTTACACTCTGTCTATGTGATCGATTGGTCATCCTTTATGACCCTATGTCACTTGAACTTGCCATCAATCGCACCACAATATAGTCACTTCGAGACGTCACCTCATATAAGTGACTATGGGCCAATGTTATGTTAATACAGTCCACTTCACTGGGGTTCAAAATTGTCTCTACAACCCATTTGGATATAACAAAGCACAAGACGAGTTCTTAGAAACTCAAACGATAAATGTGATTATCATATATGAACAATCAACACAATGTTATTGCTTCATATCATATAATCTAAAGTTTATTTCGTCCATGATAATTCATGACGATCTTATTAATTGCAATAAAGGCTTGGGTTGTGAATATACCATATATTCATTTATTCCAACCTTGTTAATTTCTTTTCCTTCCATCCAACGTTATTCCTAATAACATGAATTCATCTATGTACATGTCTAGATTTCTATCTAGTGTTGGGCTCTTTAACTTGAAAGATGCTCCCACTCGTTATCATGATAACTGATAGGTATTTAGGTGAAAGGATCTACCATTAGTTCCTTTAAAACCACTTTATCCTCATCATAATGTACTAGGTCTCTATTTGTAGAATTTATAATGATTGACTCTTCAATCATCCTTTTAGATATTTGCTTCTTTTATAACAAAAGTATGCCTAGGATTTCGATAAATCCTTTTATTAGTTTGGAAATTTGGGTTGTGTAACTTTTACCATATATCCAAATTTTCTCTACCAAACATAAGAGTGTATCCCTAGTTCTCCTCGAGAACTCTACGGATTTTCTCGTAGGCTATCCAATGACTTTTATGTGGATTGTTTTGTTTTAAGCTTGTCATGCTCCCAGCATACAATTCATTTAGGTATGTGCATGTAATGGCATACATGATCAGTCTCATGTGATCAACAATTCTTAGATTCAGTGGATGACTATGACCCTTTCATAGTGATCCCACTTTTATCAACATAAACAACCTATTTAACTTGTTGACACTACTACAAAACATTAAATAGACATCACTTAATAGACATCAGATTTTTTTTTAAAATCCGATGTATAAATATATACATCAACTATTTTGAAATATCCGATGTCTATCCATTTATATAGACATCAGACTTTTACAAAAACCCATTTCTATTTAAAATGAACTTATATGTTTATTATAATTTATATTGTATACCTCAGAGTGGTTAAAAACCGATGTAACACCCGGAAATGTACCCTATTTTTCTAGTAGAAATATTTTACGAAATCTTTTCAGCAAATTTAAGTTTTAATTTATAATTTTATGTTCCGAGTCGAATTTAGAATTTCCGAGTTCGTATTTGGAATTTCTGCGAGATTCCATGAAAATCCCGTCGTAAGGCGAGTTTGACTTTTCTTGACTTTTGAGTTGAGTTTGACTTTCCTTGACTTTTGAGTCGAGTTTGACTTTTCTTGACTTTTGAGTTGAGTTTGACTTTCCTTGACTTTTGAGTCGAGTTTGACTTTTCTTGACTTTTGAGTC